>MU721630.1:23693-54836 GCA_026770625.1 Nicotiana glauca | reverse complement strand
CCTTCACTCTCGCTCCATTCTTTCTATGCTTTTTCTTGGCCATCTCGGTGATACTGAGTTAGCCGTTGGTTCTTTAGCTATTGCATTTGCTAATATTACTGATTATTCAGTACTCCCTGGTCTTGCTTTAGGCATAGAACCTCTTTGTTCTCAAGCTTTTGGTGATAACGTCCTAAGCTTTTGTCTTTAACTTTACAAAGGTATGTTGTTTTCCTTCTTTTTTGTTGTTTGCTCATTGCATTCCTTTTGGCCCCTTAATTATTTGCTTGTCTCCTCTCTTCAACTTGGTGTAGCAGGAGTTGCGATTGCTTCCGCCATGTCCAACGTAGCGGCGCTTGTTGCACTTATTAGAAGAATAAATTTCACATTTCAAAAAGCTAGTAAAATAAATTTCAAATAACATTATGAGTTTTCTTCTATAACAAAAATTTAGGGCCCCTCATTGAAGTTTGGCTTTAGGCCACAAATATCATTGAGTCGCCCCTGAGAGCAACCCCTCTTGTCATATACTATGGATTTAAAAAAAAACTTATACGGAACACATATTAAAATGTTCACTAAAAGTAAATTTAATAGCTTTAATATCAGATAGAACTAGACTAAACATAATGAACTCCTAACGAACATAAAACATCATTTTGTAGCTTAAAGGAAGCAGTAGCGGCTCGATGGAGTGCGAGGCCTAAAGCTAAATCGTTATTAGAGGCCTTTGGAGGCAAAAATGTTAATGCTATTTATCTGTTATAGCTCAACCAAATTCTCCTTGTAAAATAGCATAATATTGGGAACTATGCCATAATGATTATTGACATAGTAAATGATTTATCACAAGATTTACTTATCATTATAAAGAATTACAGAAATAATTATTTAATATATGCTTATTATACATATAACATGAATAAAATTTGGGGCCCTATATTTTTGGGGGCCTAAAGCCGTGGCTTTAGTTGCCTTGGGGTTGAGCCGGAAAGGAAGACAGTAATTAAGCTCTTCACTCATGAAATACCATTCATGTACCAAATATAAGTTTAATTCTTTGTACCCTGGATATATTATAGAGTAATATAAATTGTCCTTCGTAGTTATATAAAAATCTTGTGTTTTCATTAGTATGCTAGATTTAAAAAAACTAAACGAATTCAAACCCATCAACACCTAGAAAAACCATATATATAACAATTTGCCTCCATTGAATCTTGCACGATTCTCTTCATGACTTCGTCTAAATGCATGACGGCTAATTGTGACACCAAGTAAAGGACAAAAACAACAAATCTAATTTAATAAGGGATGGTTTATATATGTTAAATTTTAGTTAATATTTAGAGTCCTTAATATTACGACTTTTATATAGTTCAAATGACTAAGTAAAGATTTAACAATCAAAATTTTAATTGATTAAATTACAATTTTATCTAATGTGAAATATATTTTTACAGGTTAAAAAGGTGAATGATATTTTGCTGAGAGCTTTCGTGTTTTTAATATAATTTAGATTAAATATAGACTCATAATTGTACACTATTTTTTTATGCCACTCTTGGCTCTTGCAATTCTACCCTTTTGGATGGCTCTGGACAAAATCTCTTCTTTAGAATAAAGGTCTTAAATCTTTGGCTCATTCTTGAAAAATCTCAATCTTTCTTTCAATTTTGCAGTTTTATCCACAAGTCTTTATGCCTTTCAACATAATATTTGATACATACAGTTTGTATGCTGGTTAATACAAACCGTGATTATATTTGTAATAACTTATTTGAATTCAATCAAATGTTGAGCAAATCCACCTCCATATTTTGTTGGATTCTTTTTGAGAGTCTTAATTTTAGAGATGAAATCTCCTACTATAAACGATACTGGAAATTTGAGAACATTTAGAAACAAACTCTCTTTGGAAATTAAATATTCCTTTAAATTTTATTGATATGACATCATCTTCTTATTATTCAATCATCTTGGTCAATATTGCTACAAGAAAGCTAAGAAGGAGGTAAAGTTAGCGGTACTGCAGCTCTGTGACATTTGGGCGTTTGTATGAAGAGCTCGGAGAGAGGCTTGGCCAAGGTAAGAGAAAGTGATCACGCCCAACTCTAGTTTTAAAAAGGATAAATGGTCGCTGCAAATGTAATCCGGTGTAAAAGTCTGGAGTCGAATCTCACAGAGAACTAAGGCTTAGTTGTATCGCTTTAATATCACCAAGAAGACAAGATTCAATAATTTTCTAAATTATAAAGATTGAGATTTATATTTCTAACTAATTAACTATCAAATACTACAAAGCGGTCAAATTCCTTGATAAGTGGTGGCTTTTGATGTAAGTGTGCTTAAAGAAGAATGGGGTAATATACATTGATGTGAAGGTGGAGTTTTGGTTTGATATAAGTATGGGGTTTGAATGTTAAAATGTATATATTAAAGTGCTTAGGGTGGTGTAGTCACTCTTATATCTAAATGTACCCTACCCGTCCCGTAGCCTACATTACAACTAAAGAAAGTCCTAATTGATCCAAGATTGAATGAGCTCGATTAGTGGAGTAGTACACTACGGACAAGCTTATGGTGCATCTTTTGTGGCATATGAATGGTATTTCTGAGAGTGAGTGAATTCTTTCTATCTTGATTCCTAAGTGTTCTTAAATTTTATTGTGTGGAACTACTCTCTTGTATTGTGTGAGGGCACTTGATTCATGAAGGAAAGGTAATATCATTAACCTCTATGTTAGCGTAAGTGGGTGAGTTGTGAATAATGCGTGGTACTTGTGAGTCAAATCTTGAGGTGAAGATGTTACGCTTTTGTGCTTAGTCTATTTTAAATATTTTTGGTGTGATGAGTTAGGAGAATTATTTTAAAAGGTCGTGTCTATAAAAAAATGTAGTTTGATTGCTCGAGTACGAGCATTGGTTTAAGTGAGGGGTGTTGATGATAGGCTATAATTGCGTATTTTAGTCGGTTATTACACTCTTATTTATTGCACTTTAGTTGAGTTTGCGCTTTAATCGCTAGTGTTTTGCAATAACGGTGTGTTTTATGTCTTGTAGGAATGATTTCGAGCTATATAGATGTTATGGAATGAATTCAAGTGATTTGGAGCTTTTAAGTCTGAGTAAAAGCCCAAGGAATTAAGCCGGGATTGTATTAGGGGATCAACAGATGATAAAACAACAAAACGAAGACTCGAGTAGGCATATTGCGCACTGTCTAGTAAACTGCACATAACTTTTATCAGAACTCCATTTGGACTCCAAAATATATGGTTGGAAAGCTAACTCAAAGAGCTAGAACTTTCATGTTTTACGTTTTTCTAAATTCCAAATAGAACAGGGTGAAAAACGCGATCGAAACTGCGACCGCGGAGCTAAGGCGGGCTGAGGCAGTGTCTTCCGCGGTTCACCGCGGTCCTAACCGCGGCCGCGGCAGTCCAGACTTGAAATATTATCCTTTTTTGCATAGGAGAAGGTATAATTATTTGGGTCTGACCCTACTTGGTATATATACATGAAAAATGGTATTTTAAGGGAGTTGGACATATTTTTGACACATATTTGACCTAAGGAGGCAGAGACACAATAAGAGCAAGGCGGGGAATTCTTCAACAAGTTTTTCCTTCCTCTTCTAATTTTTTATTGTTGATTATGAATTTTGGTATTGTAGTTTTACATGCTATTATGAATAGCTAATTTGTTATCTAATGTTTTGGATGAAACCCGTTGGGATGAATTGGTTGTTATATTAATATAGTTTTGAGTTGGTTGTTAATCTCTATTAGTTCAACTATGTTTTGATATTGGTTAATTGAAAGGATCCTCAATTATCCATTCCTATTTATTATGTATCTGCTTGAGAGAGAGTGCATATTTAGGTAGTTGTTTCAACAATATCACTCCGGGAGTATAGGCGAGAGTCATAGATTAGAGGTTGGATTAGAGATAACGATACCTCAGGTGCGATCTAAGTGAACTGTAATGTGAATCGAGCTAGCGTAGCTTGAGAGAGAGTGTCTAGTAAATTATCATAATTGTTTGAGAGAGATTTATGATAGCTGGAGAGTTCATGATTGATAGAGGCAACTAAGTCAAAGCTATAAGAAACATACAACTAAGGAAATAAACAACGGGGGAAACCATTACCTTAGACCTTTATTCCAATTGTTTACAATTCAAGCATAGTTAGTTTTCAGCTGTTTATTTATTTTCAATCTTGTCTTCTTAGTGATATTTGTCACACCTCCTTTTTTACACACCTACCCCGAAGGATAGTGTATAAGGAAATTTTTCCATTTAAAGTGATATTATTCGAAATGAGATTATTTATTTATTTAAAGTCGCCACTTGGGATAGGTTTGGCATTTGGTGTCCCAAGTCATCGATTTATCTTGAATCCCAAATCGAGGAAAATTTTGACTTCCCAAATGAAGTCTGCGAACCAGAAATTCTGAATAAGAAATTTTGTTGACCCGATGGAAGGTGTTAGTCACCCCCGGATCCCGTGGTTCTAGCACGGTCGCTTAAACTATTATAATTGGCTAAAATTTGATTGTTTATACATGTCACCCTATAGTGAAATTTTGAAATTATTTATCGGTTTTAATTAATAATTTTTAGGAAATTGAACGTCATTTAAAACATGTTTTTGGATCACGTCACATGAAATGCACCCGAATCCTCGACACATTTTATTCAACGTTTTGGGATTTGGATTTGGGTCGCATGAAATGCACACCCAAATTTAAGAAGGTAAAATTATTAAAAGCTCGCATAAAAATGACTAGCAGGTTATTATCTTTGCGGAGGGCCGTGAAATTCGCTAGACGGCACGCCCCAAATTCTAAGAATATCAAGGAAATAATTAAGCGAGAGCCACGCATTTGAGATTTCATTTGGCGCGGCGCACCCCAAGTTACTCTAACCAAAAGACCAATTAACTCAAGGACAAATTGCTTCAACAGATGGCAACTACCCGAACTAAATTAATTTTTTTTTTTTGATTGATAATCTACAATGAAAATTCACAAAAGAAGCATGCCAACACAAGATAGCACAATCTGTACCACAACAAAAGAAAAAAGCACAACAAAGAAATAGCCTTACGTGAAAATTCCTTACGTGAAATAGCAAAACAAAAGAAATAGCCAACAAAGAGATAGCACAATATGTAGCTTCTTTAGCACTAACAGATGAAGCTCATCGAGTGAAGCTATAATAGTGGTACCTCATGCATGTGATAACAATTATACAAAAATGATGAAGAAACTGTTTCTTTCTCAAATGCACGCTTGAAAAAATTGCTCCAATCTTTAGGATAAATCAAACTTTCAACACATTACAAACTACAACTCTTTAATTCCAGAACCAAGATTCAAGTTTATTTCCTTAAAATTTTAACAGGTTGTTGGATGAATTTTAACTCCCCGACATATTAAAGATTCAGAGTCTCGCTTAAGAATATTTTTATTTATAGCTCCTCATTTTAATACTAAACAACAGACAGATGACTAACTATTTACAATATTTGCACAACCAAACCAAAATAAATATCCAAGCATTTTATATCATCACAAATGAGTTTATATCATCCATGATTATCACTGTTTATCAACTACAGTAACAACAAAGTCAGTTTGAGCAAACAAGTATTAGTGTCCACAGATAAGCTACGAGAAAATCATAACTATTTGAAACAAAATCAGATTCAGAGCATGAATTCAAAAGGCTGAACCATGGGAAAGCTTAACATGATTTTTCTTTTAAAATAACAAACAGGATATCAATAACAATGTCAACATAAGTCTGATTTAAAGTAATATAACTACATTGAAGAAAACAGTACCTTAACGCTAAAAGGAGATGACTAATTTCAACAGAACAACAAAGGAAGAGAACAGAGTGGAGCTTAGCCAACAGTCTCAAATAGTAGTCAACCACGAGCAGCAGTGATTCTCAACTCTTAAAACCAAGAAAAATGAGAAGTTTTCAGAGAGCTTCACTTTCAGATCTCGATTCAAATTTGAATTGCACCCGATTTTGCTTTTTGTTGCTGTAATTTTCAGCTCTTTCTCATGTGACCTTTTCTACTGTTGTGTGCATTTTTTTTTACGTGAGTGTGTGTTCCGTGAGTGAATGCCAGATGAGAAGGAGTGAAATCTGATGGTTTTTTGAGAGGACTCAGCAATAGAGCGCTGTTTTCGGGTAGGGGTCTCCTCAAAATGGGGAAGGGATCTGATTTGTGTTTGGTGCATGTAGGGTGTTTTTAATGTGGAGGGGGGGTCTTGTGTGGGGGAGTATTTTTTGGGGGAAGGTCTTATGTAGGGGAAGGTCTTTTGGGGGGGAAATATTTTGGGGGAAGGTCTCATATGGGGAAAAGTTTTTGGGGGAAAAGTTTTTGGAGGAAAATATTTTTGGGGAAGGTCTCATGTGGGGGAAGGTTCTTCCAATTCTTTTTTTTTATTCCCAATTTTTTTAATCTTTTTTAATTAAAAATCCTAGAATTAAAAATCCTAAAAAAATATAAAATTATACTAATTATAAAAATTATAAAAGCTACTTAATCCTAAATTAAAAAAAAAATTAAAAAAGAAAAGGTGTAAAAATGAAGCATTTTTTGTGATTTTTAATTTTTATAAAACAAGTAGCTATCGATTAATCCTAAAAATATAAAAGTAAGGCCTAAATGCCATGCGTGATATTTTGGTATTTTTCAATTAATAAGAAATCTACAAAATTCCTAAAAATGTCAAATAAGTAAGAAAAATCTATTTTCTTGGGATTTTTATCGGAGTATTTCATATAGGGCAAAAATTACGTGCTTACAGCTGTCCCTCTTTGCTCGAAGACACGAAGGGTTTTCGGGCAAAGATAAATGAGCACCATGAAGGATTTTTACCTGCTCAGCACTCCATGAGAAGCATTTTGGAAAACCGTCTGACCGAACTCTGCTTCAAAGGTTGCCTACATATCCTTGGCTGTAAAGGAATCAGGTCAGTGTAGTTCTGGAAGGTCTGGTAGCTAGGACTACCAGGAGATGTGATTTCACTACTGTTGTTGTTGCTATTGCTTGCTGACCTCCTTATTACACCAAAAAGGAAATCAAAGCTAAGCTAGCTATGCCTATCAACTATGAGTTACAAGATTCCTATCTATAATTCTCTTGAAACTTGATCTTGAGTCTTAGATGGTTTTGTTGTGGACTCCGATCTTAATCTTGATGCTCGTAAGTTGTAGGTGTTTACTTCTTTCTGCAGCATTGAGTCAAAACGGGATCAGCGGAGCTTGTGACTTCAATCAGATTTTGAGCATTCTGCACCCTTGCTTGCTTCACATTTGAGTTCATTTCTTTTTGTTCTTTTCTTCTTTTCTTGATTCTGGATTGAGACTTATTCCATTGGTCATCTCGCATCTTGTGTCTTGAGGTCGACCTGCTTAAGATACCAGAACAAACAAACGAACAAAATTTTCTACCTCAGTTTTCACTAGGAAAATTTTGTGAGTTAGTTGTGACACATATCTAAGCAGTCAAATCAGGATTGTGTACCTTTGTGGATAGATCCAGGTTATGCTGAAAAATGAAAAGGGTCTCGGGTTATGCCGGGACGAAAAAAAAAAAGCTCCTTAGGTTATGCCAGGGAGATCCTCGGTTTTTTGGACGGGATTTGGAAAGAAAAAGCTCTTGGGTTATGCCAGGGAGATCCTCGGTTTTTTGGCTGGGATTTGGAAAGAAAAAGCTCATTGGGTTATGCCAGGGAGATCCTCAGTTTTTTGGCCGGGATTTAGAAAGAAAAAGCTCCTTGGGTTATGCCAGGGAGATCCTTGTTTTTTTGGCCGGGATTTGAAAAGAAAAAGCTCCCTGGTTATGCCAGGGAGATCCTCGATTTTTTGGCCAGGATTTGGAACGAAAAGGCTCCTTGGGTTATGCCAGGGAGATCCTCGATTTTTTGGCCGGGATTTGGAAAGAAAAATCTCTTTGGGTTATGTGATAACTGTGATTTTAACACGTTTTATGCACATACTTGCCTATGATCAGTGTGATAATTGCCATAAAATAGTCTCAAAATGCTTACAAGTTGCGCTTGATTGCAGGTTTGAGAGACAAGATGACAGATGTCAAAAATCGGCTCAAAACGGAGGGAAACCTGCCAAGTGTCAAAGACTAAATGAAGTGGGGACAAGAAGATCTAGCGCGGACCGCACTGATTTGTCACGCGGTCATGCTAGGAGATTCAGAGACTACACATTTCAAAGGCATCATGCGCGATTCGCGCTCTTCTTTACACAGTCCGCGCCTGAGGAGATTCAGAAACCATAAATTCAAAGAAAGAACCTACGCGGCCGCGCTCCAAATCAGTGTGGTCCGCATGGGTGAGATTCAGAGAGGTGACAAATTGCCCAATTCCTTCCACGCGGCTGCGCTCCATTTATGCGCGGTCTGTGCCCATCAGCCTGCGCGGCCGCGCTACCTTTTTGGGCGGTCCGCGTCCCCAACTTTAGAGGAGAGATTATTGCAAGTCCAAGAGCCTGCACAGCCACGCCACATTTATGCGCGGTCCGCGCTGACCCCACAGGGGTATTTTTGTCCAGTTTTTCCAGCCCAGTATAAATAGAATATTTTACCATTTTTAGGGTAAGTTTTGTACACCTGATAGCTGCTCCGCTCGTGAGACATTTGTATTAGCCTATTTTGGGCATTTTGAGCTTATTTCATCATTTATTCTTGTAGTTTAACATTAGTAATTAATTAATATGTTTATTTCATCTTCTATTTCTTCAGTTTCTTCTCTTATTATGTCTAGTTAAACCCATTAGCTAGGGTTGTGGCTCAACCCTAGTGTGGGTAATTGATGGGTATTGCTTATTAATGATAGATTGATATTGAGTGTTTGTTATTTGGGTTAATTTTATGGTTTAATTAAGGGTTGGTGGTTGCAAAGGGTCTTGACCCTTCTTAAGAAAGAGAGTCTATGACCCCAAAACTGACCCATGGGATGGACCCATGAGAAATGATTGTCCCAATTAACGGGTTAAACCTCGAGAGAGTAATCACCCTACTTGAATCCTAGTTGCTCGGTCTAATTGGCCTACCCAACTGGTCTCGAGAGAGTCAATTGGGCAAAATAGCTCTCTATACCGAGAGGTGTGAGAGTGGGTACAATTGTGAAATGGTTATAACGTTGATCCCAAATATATCAATCTATTGTTGGTAGCTTCTACTCATTGGTTAACCACCTAGGTGATGCCACGACCCTAGTGCCTTTCTCTATATTAATCATAACTTAGAACATATTTCTTAGCATAATTTAGCCTTAGCTTGTAGTTGATAATAGTAGTTATTAAAACAACAAAAACCCAAAAATGTTTGAAGTTCAATTCGAAGCAAACACGCATTCCTAGTCTAAACAAATACGCAACTCCCTTCCTAGCTCCCTATGGAAATTGACCCCGATACCAGTATTCGGGTAAAAGTCTTAGCGCCCACTCTTCCTACCATAGTGTAAGGTTGAGTTTGCTGTGATCACTTTCTGGCGTCGTTGCCGGGGAGCTTACGGTGTTGACTATTTACGTAGCTAGTGTTGTGTTTTGCATCTCTTTCCTTCTTTTTACTAACGTTATTTGTGTCGATCCATCAGGTACACATGGCTCTACACGGAAATTTCCCTCTTGACAATGTGGTCACGGGGGAGGAGGTTGATGATGTTGAGCAAGATGAGCTCCAGGTACCACAAGTACCACGGAGAGGCAGAAATGCCAATGCAAATCCAAATGATCAAATCCCAGACCCTCCTCCGCCTCCACCAAGAGTAGCTCCAAGGGTCTTTCCGAACCAGGGTTATGCAAATACCATAGTTCCTCCCCGAATCCGAGCGGGAAATTTTCAAATCACCAATGTTATGTTGACACTTCTCGAGCAAAGAGGGTATTTTACGGGCGCCTCCGACCAAAATGCATACAAGCACTTGAAGGGGTTCGTAGATACTTGCTGGGGGAGTAAACAAACCAATGTGTCCGAGGATGCTTTGAGATTAAGGCTTTTCCCGTTATCTCTTCGGGGGAAGGCATTGGATTGGTTGGAAAGGCTTACAAATCATTCCATCACAACGTAGGATGGATTGGCGGATAAGTACATTGCCAAGTTCTTTTCTCCAAGTCACATGGCGGCGCTCCGTGATGAGATTTTAGCTTTCAAACAAGATCCAACGGAACCTTTGCATGAAATATGAGAGATATTTAGAACTATGGTCAAAGAGTGTCCAAATAATGATATGAATGATGTGATGATTCAACAAATGTTCTACAGGGGCATCAACACAACAAACCAATGTATTGTGAACCAATTGGCGGGTGGAAATTTTATGAAGCTCCCGTACAATGAAGCTTGTGATGTGTTAGATGAAATGGCAGATACTTCTTCGGCGTGGCAAAGTCAGGCAAACATTTCTCAAGGTGATCCTAATGTCATACATTTGCATAAGGAGTTGCATGATCACGGCCAAGCCATTGCCGAACTCACAACAACAATGAATCAATTGGCGAAGGCGCAATTGCAACAAGTTCAAAACCCGCGCCAAGTCAATTCCATAGAAGGAGTGAATATGATGAAAAGAAGGCAAAGAGGGCAACGACCTTAAGGAAATTGTGACAACTATGATGATGGTGGTAGTTATTCAAATGAGTGCTATGATGAGCAAAGTGAGGATTCTCAATATGTCAACAACCACCAAGGAAATAGAGGAAACCAAGGCAATCAACAATGGCAATCTCAAGGGAATTGGGGCAATCAACAAGGAGGTGGAAATTGGAACAACAATAATCAACAACAAGGAGGTGGAAATTGGAATGGGAATAACCAAAACAACAATTGGGGAAATCAAGGTAACAATGGTGACAATTGGAACGGAAACAACAACAACAATTGGAACAACAACAATGGTGGTCAAGGTAATCGGGGGCAAGGCTTTCAAAGGCCTCCGATGTTTTAACAACAGAACAAACCGCCACCGTTTCAATCTCAAGGGTCTAGTTCTTCGGGCAATGAATTTGGGAGAATTGAGGTTATGTTTGAACAAATGATGAAGAAGAACCAAGACTCCGATGCGCAATTGGCTTCACACAACACTTCCATCCGTAACTTGGAGGTGCAACTTGGTCAAATCTCACAATCCTTAAACACTCGCCCAAAGGATGCTCTAACAAGTGACATGGTAGTAAACCCTAAGGGTGGGCACAACAACCATGTGATGGCGGTGACCACGCGAAGTGGACGAGGCGGTGATGTGCATGCCTCAAGAGAGAATCAAATCATGGTAGATGAAGATGAGTTGCGTGCTGATGATATACCTACGGGGGTTGATGATGTAGTGGAACCAAGTGCGAGAAATGATGAGTGAATTGACATTCATGAGGTTGAGGAGGAGACACAAGATAACGTGAACCCGTCTAGGGAGCATGTGATAGATATGCCCGAGCCGGAGGTGCCCAAAGCCAAGGCACCCTTGCCTAAGCCTCATCCGCCCTACCCTCAACGTTTGGCCAAGCAAAAGGGTGATAACCAATTTAAGAAATTCATTGAGATGATGAAGATTTTGACTATCAATGTGCCTTTGGTGGAGGCACTCGAGCAAATGCCGGGGTATGCGAAATTCATGAAGGATTTGGTTACAAAGAAGAGATCAATGGAGTGTGAGACAATCAAGATGACCCATCAAGTGAGCGCAATTGTACACTCCATGGCTCCTAAACTTGAGGACCCCGGTGCATTCACTATCCCATGCACTATTGGAAGTGTCGATTTTGCAAAAGCCCTTTGTGACTTGGGGGCGAGTATCAACTTAATGCCATATTCGGTTTTCAAAACTTTGGGAATCGAGCAACCTCGCCCGACTTCAATGAGGCTCCAAATGGCGGATAGGTCAATGAAGCGGCCTTTGGGTATAATTGATGATGTCCTTGTTCGTGTTGATAAATTCATCTTGCTGGCCGACTTCGTGATACTAGATTGTGAGGTGGACTTTGAAGTACCAATTATCCTTGAAAGACCTTTCCTAGCAATGGGGAAGGCTTTGGTTGATGTCGAGGTGGGAGAGTTGACCTTCCGAGTTGGTGATGAAAAGGTGGTGTTCCATGTGTGCAAGTCTATGAAGCAACCAAATAGCACCGAGGTGTGCTCGTTTGTTGACATTGTCACGGCGGTGATAGTGGATGACACAAGCGCAATGATCAATGTTGAAGAACCACTTGAAGCGGTGTTTTTGAACATGGAAGCTAATGATGATGCCGGGAGAATTAAATTGTAAATGCTTTGCATGGTATGGGCTCATACTCTTATGAGCCTAGGAAGTTATCATTGGACCTTGAGAATCGTAAAACTCCCCCAACAAAGCCATCTATTGAGGAGTCGCCGGTGTTAGAGTTGAAACCACTTCCTCCTCACCTCAGGTGTGAATACTTGGGTCCTAATTTCACTTTGCCATTTAGTCTTTCATATTGCTTAACTAACTTGCGGGTTGACGCCATTTTGGCGGTGCTACAAAAGCGCAAGCGGGCGATTGGATGGACGTTGGAGGATATTCGGGGTATAAGCCCCACTTTTTGCATGCACAAGATCATTTTGGAGGAAGATGCAAGGCCGTCTCTTGAACACCAAAGAAGACTAAATGAAGTTATGCAAGAAGTGGTCAAGAAAGAGGTTATCAAGTGGTTGGACGCCGGTGTAGTCTACCCAATATCGGATAGTTCATGGACCTTCCCGGTCCAATGTGTGCCAAAGAAGGGTGGTATGACGGTCGTCACCAATGCCAACAATGAGTTTATTCCTACCCGTACTGTCACGGGTTGGAGAGTGTGCATGGATTATATAAAGCTCAACAAGGTCACGAGAAAATATCATTTCCCTTTACCATTCTTGGACCAAATGCTTGATCGCTTAAGGGGTCGGGCTTATTATTGTTTCCTTGATAGCTACTCGGGCTACAATCAAATTCTCATTGCCCCGGAGGATCAGGAGAAGACAACCTTTACATGTTTGTATGGCACATTCGCTTTCTCAAGAATACCATTTGGACTTTGTAATGCTCTGGCGACCTTCCAAAATGTATGATGGCAATCTTCACCGACATGGTGGAGGATATTCTGGAGGTCTTCATGGACGATTTTAGCATGGTGGGGGACTCATTTGAAGAATGCCTAGTGAACTTGGACAAGGTGTTGAAAAAATGAAAGGAAACCAATCTTGTACTAAACTGGGAGAAATGTCACTTCATGGAGCAAGAGGGCATTGTGTTGGGTCACAAAATCTCAAGACATGGAATTGAAGTCGATAAGGCAAAAATTGAGGTGATCTCAAGACTTCCTCCCCCTACTTATATAAAAGGGGTGAGGAGTTTTTTGGGTCACACCGGGTTCAACCAGCGATTTATTAAAGACTTTTCAAGAGTTGTGAACCCTCTTTGTAAATTGTTGGAAAAGGATGTGAAGTTCGTCTTTGATGAGAGGTGTATGGAGTCCTTTGAGTTGTTGAAACACAAATTGACCACAACTCCCATCATCACCGCACCCAATTGGGAATTGCCTTTTGAACTTATGTGTGATGCAAGTGATGTAGCGGTAGGTGCGGTGCTTGGCCAAAGAATCAACAAAATATTTCATCCCGTGCATTATGCTAGCAAGACAATGAATGAGGCCCAAAGAAACTACACGGTGATGGAAAAGGAGCTCTTGGCTATTGTGTTCGCGATGGAGAAATTTTGCCCTTATCTTATGGGGGCGAAGGTGATCATACATACGGACCATGCAGCCCTCAGGTATTTGATGACAAAGAAAGATTCGAAGGCAAGGTTGATGAGATGGGTACTACTCTTTCAGGAATTTGATCTAGAGATTGTGGATAGAAAAGGAAGTGAGAATCAAGTTGCGGATCATTTGTCCCGGCTAGAGGAAGAAGAGAGACCGAGCAATGGTGTTGAGATAAATGATGCTTTCCCCGATGAGCAACTTCTTTCAATTTCTATGGGTGACATACCTTGGTTTGCGGACATCGCCAATTTCATAGTAACCGGCAATGTCCTGTGTGAGCTCTCTTCTAACCAAAGGAAGAAACTCAAGCGGGATAGCTTAGATTTCTATTGGGATGAGCCATATTTGTTTAAAATTTGTACGGATGGGGTAATACGAAGATGTGTTCCAGAAACTGAGCAAATGAACATATTGGAGGCTTCCCACTCTTCTCCTTATGGTGTTCATCATGGGGGAGTGAGGACATCGTCAAAGGTTTTAAGTTGCGGCTTCTATTGGCCGACTTTGTTTCAAGATGTGAGCGATTTGGTAAAGAAATGTGATGCATGCCAAAGAGCTGGTGGGATTTCAAAAAGAGATGAGATGCCTCTCCATACAATCCTCGAGGTAGATATTTTTTATGTTTGGGGCATTGATTTCATGGTCCCGTTTGTAATATTTTGTGGGAACATGTATATTCTCGTGGCGGTAGACTATGTGTCAAAGTGGGTTGAAGCCGTGGCTCTTCCCAACAATGAAGCCCGGATTGTCGTGGCATTTTTGAAAAGGAATATCTTTACTAGGTTTGGAACCCCTCGTGCTATCATTAGTGATGGGGGGTCCCATTTTTGCAAAAAGGTCTTTGACTCTTTGCTTACTAAATATGGAGTTAACCACAAGGTGAGCACCCCCTATCATCCACAAGCAAGCGGTCAAGTGGATGTTTCAAATCGGGAAATTAAGAGTATTTTGTCCAAAACAGTGAATGCTAATAGGACCGATTGGTCAAAGAAGTTGGATGATGCTCTTTAGGCTTATCAGGCGGCTTACAAGACTCCGATTGGTATGTCTCCATATCGGTTGGTGTTTGGTAAGGCTTGCCATCTCCTGGTGGAACTAGATCCCAAGGCTATATGGGCATTAAAAAATTTGAACTTGGAATGGATGTTGCGGGCAACCTCCGAGTGGAACAATTGAATGAGATTGATGAGTTTAGATTTCATGCTTACTCTAGCTCGTCCTTGTATAAGGACAAGATGAATTACCTCCACGATAAGTATGCTCGGAGTAAAGAATTCAAAGTGGGCGACATGGTTCTTCTTTTCAATTCCCCGTTAAGGTTATTTCCGGGGAAGCTCAAATCTAAATGGAGTGGTCCCTTTGAAGTGGTCTTTGTAACTCCTTTTGGTGCTCTTGATCTTAAAAACAAGAATGGAGAAGTGTTCCGGGTAAATGGGCATCGTATCAAGCACTATTTGGGAAAGATTGATGACAGCCATGTGGTGACACTTATTCATTTGAAGTGATATGATGGTAACATGCGTCGTGTCGCGACGTTAAATCAGGCGCTTCTTGGGAGATAACCCATGTCTTTTTCTTTTTCTTTGATTTTCTTGGTAGATTAGGATCTTTGAGCTTAGGGTTTGTGAGATGTTGCAGGAAAAATGTTGAACCAGTGCAGGACAAAATCAAAAGGAATACCAAGTCTCTGAAGTTTGCCTGCGCGGCCGCGCACCAAAATAGTGCGGACCGCGTAGGCTGGTGAATGGGGTGATAAGGCTTTGAAGTTTTCAGCACGGCCGCGCAGCACTTTTGTGCGGTCCACACTGAGAAGGCCCAACTGTGCAATCTCTCTGAAGTTTCCCACGCGACCATGCAACAAAATAGTGCGGTCCGCGTGGGCAATTCAGTTCACTATGAAGGATTGAGATCCAGTGCGGTCCACGGCCATTTCTGTGCGGCCGAGATGGTAGGTGAGTGCTGGGCCCCATGGTTTTCTATAAATAGAGATCAAAGGTCTCATTGTACCCTTTTGTATCCCTGACTTCCTAAGCTCTCGTTTTACTGTTCATCCGACTCCTTTGCACTTTATAGCTTGATTCTCCATGTTTCCTGGTAACTTTTCTTGCATACTTCATTCATTAGTGTTGATTTTTAATGATTGTATTTGTTTCTTAGTAGTATACCTTCTTATTTTCTCCCCATTCTCTTAGGGTTCATGAGTAGGTTAGATTTTTGTATTGGCTTTGAACATTGGGCATAAACTCAAAAGTGATTAATTTATTCGGGATACTTAGGACCCGTAATTTGATAAAAAATTGGCCTTAAAAGCAAAATCAATAACTCAGTTATGTTTCAAGCCCTGCGCGGCCGCGCGTCATTTCTGCGCGATTCGCACAGCTCTTCCTGTGAATACTATGTGTTACCAGCGTGGTCCGCGTCAAATTTTTGTGCGGTCCGCGCTGTCCCAACGCGGCCGCGGTCCAAATTAGTGCGGACCGCATTGGGAGATTCAGAAAGGGTTGATTTTGGACACTTGTCAAGCGCGGTCCGCGCTCTAATTTTACGCGGTCCGCGCTACCCCAGCGCGATCGCATGACTCTTTTGCGCAGTCCGCGCCCCTTTATTTTGCAGCACTGTTTCAAAACCATGAATTCAACTGTTTCATCCAATTCACTGCATGTGCTTAAACTAACAATGTTAGACTTTTATTTGCAGATCATGGTTAAGAAACAAGGAGGAAAAGAACAACAACAACCCGGGAGGGGTGGTTCCTCCCGAGGGGGAAAAGGAAAGAGAATTGTTAAACTCACTCCCCAGGCTCGGGAGAATATCAAAAAGACCCGTAAGTTAATACGGGAAGCTGATAGAGCTGCCTCCCACTCTTCGGGGAGTTAGTATGCACCATCAAGGAGCATCACTTCAGAATCTGCTCCCACTCACATGTCTCTCCCGCTCCGATTGCATGACTCCCCTTCACCTTCACCCACCTCCAGAAGACCGATAAATGTAGTTTCGGACTTGTCTGATGAGTCCGTAGCTAAAAGTGCAGAGCAATACTCCACCTCCCCCACAACTTCATTATCTGGGGAGAGCGGAGGATATGGTGAGGGGGTGAGCCCTAAGTTGGTGGTGTTGATAGAACAAGAAAACCGGAAGCTTGGAAAGACAGATTTGTGAGTGAGATTGCCTTCCATAAATTTAGAGAGTGGTGGCCTGTCAGGAAGTTGATCCCAGAAAGGCAATTCATTTACAATGATCTTCTTCCTCTCAACCCTATAGTGCAAGAATAATTCCGTACTAGAGATGGTTGGGGTTTCTTCAAGGAGAGGTGTATTGACGCTAACGAGCATATGGTGAAGGAGTTCTATTATAATGTGGCTCATATGGTGAAAGACACAAAGGCGACGTATGTGAGGGACAAGATGTTATTGTTTGATGGGAAGTCATTGAATGACTATTTGGGGTTCAAAGAGGAGGATGAATCCAAATACTTGTAAAAGCTCGCAATGGGTGAAGAGGTGCGTCCTTGGTTGGCTAGGTACTTGGCAGCCCCAGGCACTGTTCCCAAATTGCTGAAGGCAGGGGAGAGGATTCTGCGAAACACTTTCAGTTTTGAGGCAAAAGGTTGGTTGATATTCGTTTGTAGCAGACTTGACCCCTTCACACATGATCACTCAATTCCTTTGCCCTGGGATGTACTTATGGCATCTATCATGGCCGGGCTTCCTCTCAATATGGGCAACATAATCTCCAGGGTGATTTCTGCGGTCGGACAGGAGACCAACACCAACTACCCCTTTCCAAACACTTTGTCCCTGTATTTTAGAGACTTGGAGGTGAAGAAAAAGCGGTTTGATGTCAAGGCAAAATCAGTGGCCCCCTATTCTTGGTATAGCCAGTTGGGTTCCGACAACCCAAAGTCCAAAAAGTACCGGCCACCCACCTCTACCCTACCTGTCAAGTTTGAGGAGCCAGCTGTGATCGAGCTTTCTACTGATCCATCCACCATCCCTTCTAGTACTGCTGGTGAGACATTGCCCCCGGGTCCTTCTTCGATAGCTGGTCCTTCTACTTCAGCTGACCCGGCAGTCCCTTCTTCAAAGACTCACCGGTTCACTGCCCACCAGCTCAGTCAGTCTTTAGCTAGTTTGAACAACTGGATGTCAGCTGCAACATCCAAGTTGTCCACTTTGGCTACTACAGTTGAGGCACAGTCAGCTCCAGCCACAGTCCAGATTCCTCCTTCCATTGAGGAGACATTGCAGAAGCTCCTGGCCAACCAGGAAAAGATTTTGGCAACCCATGCCGACTTGACTACAGCGGTTGCCTCGCATGGAAAGGCTTTGAAGGAGCTTGCCAAGGAACATAAGAAGATGAGAAAGTCGAGGGCCTCTCGGCAGTCGGTAAGAAAACTGCGGGAAGATGTGGACAAGCTTTTGGCAGACCAGATTCCATTAGACTTTCTATTGGGGGATCCAGCTCTTGATCCAGTAGTTGCTCAGTCACAGCAAGAGGAGGAGCCTAGGCACCCAAGGAAGAAGCGGAAGCTTTCTAGCACCGTAGGTGTTGTGATAGAGGTGGAACCGGTTCATGAGGGTACATCTAGTGCTCTAGCAGAAGTTCAGCCGGTCCATGACCCGGCCCCCATCCCAGTACCAGAGTAGTACGAGGCAGGAGACCAGTCTGAGGTCCCTGCCACTACAGAGGATCAGGGGACCATTGATCAGCCCATGCAGATGGATCAGGCTTGAGGAGCCATTCTATATCCTTCCTTTTTGATTCTGTGCTTATTTTGATAGTTGGAATTGGGGACAATGCCATCTTTTATTCGTGGGGGTGCGCCCTACTGTTTTGATTTATGATACAATTGGATGACTGTATATATTTACTTGATTTCTAGTGTATGTTTTGGACTTGATAGTTGGCCTGTATATAACTTGACTTTGGCTACTTCTAGACTCTTATGTATAGATTCATCCCCGTTGTAGATTCTACTCCCCATTGTACATATTCATTTGGTTTTTCTATTTTCGTTAAAAATTTTTGTTTTAGCTTAGTAGTGAGGCTCGTAGCCTTTCGTTTTGGTTTTGGTGTTTTCAATAAGCCCTTGGTTTTCTTAATGCCACGGTTCTTTCCAAGGGTAGAGTGTTGTGCGAACCGGGTGAATCTTCCCAATGATAGATGGCGTGACAACCTTCTTAAGGGTTTGAGTCCGTTTTTTATTTTTCTTCTTTTGATTTTCAAAATTTCATAGTTAAGGAAACCTCAGGCAAGCTTCACTTGGGCCTAACACATTTTCCTTTGATCCAATGGTCAAAGACATAATGTTGTGTTGAGGATGGTGAAAAATGGTGGCCTTGAGACTCTTGTGTTGACCAAACAATCATCATATGGTTATGTGGGCCGTTGTGCGCTTGAATCATAACTAAGGTTGTTGTGGGCCCTCGACTCGACATCTTTGGCAATCCTTGAGTGTGTGTGGTGAGAATTCGAATCATGAGTCTAATCTCTGAGATGATGGTCTAGAACTTGCCCCGAGTGTTTGTTAAGGCGAAATCCTAGGTGAAATTTGGCTTGAGAAGTGAGTATAGGCTCTCCTTGATCCGAAGTGCTAAGATTGAACAATTCCATGACCTACCAATGAAATGATCCCTAGCTAACCCCTTTGAGACTTATACCTTCTTCTTTCATGAACAAAAGCTACAAGCCTATGCCCGTTCTTAATGATACCCTCTCTTGGCACCTAAATCTTCCCTTGAGTAAATGGTAATTATCTAAGTTTGGGGGAGGGGGACAAGAAAGGACAATGTGGTAAAAGGTGCAAAAACAAAAGAAAAGGAAGGCAATGAAAAAGGAAGAAAAGACAAGACAAAGAAAAAGACCAAATTGAATAAAGGTAAAAAATGGGGATTCAAAGAAAACAAAAGTGAATAAGGTTGTGAAGAAAGTGGAAAAAGGAGAAATGTGTTGAATTACATAAAAAAAAAGAGTGACAGTGTGTCTCTCTAACCCCTCAAAAAAGAAGTGAATACTCAAATGAGTCAAGAAAATGTGCCAAAATGAATCAAAAGAAGTGCGTGAGGGAAGATTGAACCCACTTGAACAAAACATATCCTACCCTTACCCAAAAGCCTTTACAATGACTCCACAAAAGCCCTATATGATCTTGAGTTGAACGGAACCTACATTAGTGGATACTTACACAAGGGGCAAGCATATGGTACCTAGAACCGGATTTATGACCTTTTTTGTGAGAGAAATGAGTGAAAAATCCATCGACCTCGGTTTGTGTGTCATTACTCTACAAAGTGAGGTTCGCTTAGGGAAAGTTGAGGATATGTGAGTTTAGGTCCCACAATGACCAAGGCATTTTAAGAAAGCTCCTTAACGAATTGTGTCAACCCTCGATGCTCTTGTTCCACACTTGATCCATAGTTCTTAAAAGCTTAAAAATGTGTTAATGATGCATTCGTACTGAGGACAATTGTTAGTCCCAATTGATGCTTGTTGAGGTTGTTTTAGGATAAGCTGGAATTACTTGGATGTTTCCCTTTTGAGGGGTGGGTCTTATTTTATTTGCTTGAGGACAAGCAAAGGTTTAAGTTTGGGGGAGTTGATAACTGTGATTTTAACACATCTTATGCCCATACTTACCTATGCTCTGTGTGATAATTTCCATAAAATAGTCTCAAAATGCTTACAAGTTGTGCTTGATTGCAGGTTTGAGGTGCAAGATGACAGATGTCAAAAATTGGCTCAAAACGGAGTGAAGCCTGCCAAGTGTCAAAGACCAAATGAAGTGGGGACAAGAAGACCTAGCGTGGACCGCACTGATTTGTCACGCGGTCGCGCTAGGAGATTCAGAGACTACACATTTCAAAGTCATCCTGCACAGTCTGCGCTCTTCTTTATGCGGTCCGCGCCTGAGGAGATTCAGAAACCATAAATTCAAGGCAAGAACCCACGCGGCCGCACTCCAAATCAGTGTGGTCTGCGTGGGTGAGATTCATAGAGGTGACAAATTGCCCAATTCCTTCCACGCGGCCGCGCTCTATTTATGTGCGGTCCGCGCCCATCAGCCTGCGCGGCCGTGCTACCTTTTTGCGCGGTCCGCGTCCCCAACTTCAGAGGAGAGATTATTGCAAGTCCAAGAGCCTGCGCGGCCGCGCCACATTTATGCGCGGTCCGCGCTGACCCCGCAGTGGTATTTTTGTCCAGTTTTTCCAGCCCAGTATAAATAGAATATTTTGCCATTTTTAGGGTAAGTTTTGTACACCTGATAGCTGATGCGCTCGTGAGACGTTTGTATTAGCCTATTTTAGGCATTTTAAGCTTATTTCATCATAGATTCTTGTAGTTTAATATTAGTAATTAATTAATATGTTTATTTCATCTTCTATTTCTTCAGTTTCTTCTCTTATTATGTCTAGCCTAACCCATTAGCTAGGGTTGTGGCTCAACCCTAGTGTGGGTAATTGATGGGTATTGCTTATTAATGATAGATTGATATTGGGTATTTGTTATTTGGGTTAATTTTATGGTTTAATTAAGGGTTGTTGGTTGCAAACATTGATTCTACCTTAGTGGGTCTTGACCCTTCTTGAGAAAGAGAGCCTACGACCCCAAAAATGACACAACAAGGAATTGGGATGGATCCATGAGAAATGGTAGTCCCAATTAACGGGTTAAACCTCGAGAGAGTAATCACCCTACTTGAATCCTAGTTGCTTGGTCTAATTGGCCGACCCAACTGGTTTCGAGAGAGTCAATTGGGCAAAATCGCTCTCTCTACCGAGAGGTGTGAGAGTGGGTACATTTGTGCAATGGTTATAATGTTGATCCCAAATATATCAATCTATTGTTGGTAGCTTCTACTCATTGGTTAACCACCTAGGTGATGCCACGACCCTAGTGCCTTTCTCTATATTAATCACAACTTAGAACATATTTCTTAGCATAATTTAGCCTTAGCTTGTAGTTGATAATAGTAGTTATTAAAACAACAAAAACCCAAAAATATTTGAAGTTCAATTAGAAGCAAACACGCATTCCTAGTCTAAACAAATACACAACTCCTTTCCTAGCTCCCTGTGGAAATTGACCCCGATACCACAATTCGGGTAAAAGTCTTAGGGCCCACTCTTCCTACCATAGTGTAAGGTTGAGTTTGCTGCGATCATTATGCCAGGGATATTATCGATTTTTTGGCCAGGATTTGGAAAGAAAAAGCTCCTTGGGTTATGCCAGGGAGGTCCTCGGTTTTGTGGCCGGGATTTGGAAAGAAAAAGCTCCTTGGGCTATGCTAGGGAGATCCTCGATTTTTGGCCGGGATTAGGAAAGAAAAACTCCTTGGGTTATGCCAGGGAGATCCTCGATTTTTTGGCGGGGATTTGGAAAGAAAAAGCTCCTTGGGTTATGCCAGGGAGATCTTCGGTCTTTTGGCCGGGATTTGGAAAGAAAAAAGCTCCCTGCTACCATGATTTGTTTTTCTTTTGAGGTTTTCATTTTCATTTTTTTTCTTTTTATATGTTTTCCTTTTTATTTAACAAAATGCATGAAAGAATTTTGGGGAAACTTCCTTTTTGGTCGTTTTCCTGCTGCAAAGCTGTTTCAGTGCTTCTGCATTTCATTTCTTTTTGGGTTTGCACCTGCTTCTTGCACGGTTGCTCTGAATAAGACCTGGTTTCAACAAAGAACAATTTGTTAGTTTGAAACGGTGGTTGGTTTTATTACCTTGATCATCCCAATCGCTTGATCCCAGCCCCATTTCTGTTGAGAACTCTTCTGCTTGCTGGCTTTGAGGGTGAATCTTTTTTTTTCAAACCGACGGGATTCAATATTTAGGATTTCATGATGACTCGCCCGTATTGGCTCTGGCATTTATTCTTTATCCTGCTCTTAGGACCTTTGCCTTTGACTTTCTTTCTTTTCCAATGTCTTTGCTTCGAAAGCATCAACTACCATGGCCGATCGGGATTGGACTGATGCACCCGCTGAGGCTGGGTCTTTTCTTCGGCTCTTGCCAGGCGGAGCCCTGTAGAACCAATCCTGCCACCCCTTTTTTGTATTAATTCGGAATCAGAGTTAAGCCAAAAGGAATTCAAATAAAAAGTATGCAAAAGGCGAGTGTATGAGTTTAAAGAGAAGCGTCCCTTTCGGGGGGAAAAAGGGACTTATCTAGGGTGCATGCTGGCTTAAAATGAACATGACATGCTTCTTGGACTGGACGCTCGACCCACACAAACTTTCCAGCTTCTCGTGAACCCATTGATCCGCATTTCAAAACCAAGGAACTTTGCCAGGACTCTTTTAGTGGTGAAATGTCTTCTTTTCGGCCGACAGCGCCCTTGCGGGTTTTTGCCAATCGACCTCTCTCATTTCTCTTCTCAACGTCGCCTGATAGTGCTCTTTGTGAGTTTTCACTAAGCGGACTCCCTCATTTTCAATTTCTCTACTCACCATCGCCGTATGGTGCCCGAAGGTTTTCACCGATAAGACTCTCTCATTTTATTTTTCTCAATTTGAATTGCATCGGATCCCAACAATGTCATTTTCATTCCTTGCTTTTGCCAATTGATCGGAAGGACTTGAACAAGGTCTTTGGGTAAAAAGGATTTTGGGCGGAACTGCTACTTTGGAACCGTTTCGGCGGATTCAGAGTCGAACCATCATGTCATCTGCCCCAGTTTCAATTTTTTGGGGAAATTGGGATTTTTGTTTTAGTGTGACTGAACCTTAGGGAGAGGCTGCATACGTATCCTTTCGGAATCAAGTCAAACGTAGTTCAGGGAAATAATTTTTGTTTTTGTTTTTGTTTTTCTTTTCTTTTCTTTTCTTTTCTTTTCTTTTTTTCTTCTTTTCTTCTTTTTGTACTTTCGGGTTCCAAAGAGGGTGATCAAAGAAGCGTAATCAGCTCAAAGGGTTTACGAATGATTGATAGTGTTTGGGGTAGCGGGAAGGAAAGCCTTTGTCATCTCAATTACGCAAAAACCATCACTGCAAGAGGCCCAGACGTAGTACCTTTTATTGTGTCCACATTCACAGCTGCTTCGGGATCTTTTCCTTCGATGTCTCCCAAATATCATGCTCCTCTTAGCGGTATCTTCCTGATGACGTATGGACCCTTCCAATTTTGCTTCCTGGTAATGAGGGAGAACGTGTCTTAACACGAGTTGTCCCGCTTCAAAATTCATGGGACGCACTTTCTTATTATAAGCACGGGCCATCCTTTCTTGGTACAACTGCCTGGATGTGCCCTGAGTACAGCACACTCTTTTGTTGTAATGTATGGACCTTTCTAACCCGCGAACCAATTTTCCTTCAATTGTTCCAATTCTTTGTTTAATTTCCTCAAGATTACCTTCTTCGCATTTTGACTCTTGATTCATGATTTTGAAATCTGACAGCGTTTTGGGATCTAGGCATGAAGTCCGCAAGCATGTCATGTTATTTAAAGCTGCATTATTATAACTGAAAAGAAAAGATGAAAAGGGAAAAATAACAAAAATTAGAAAGAATAAAGAGAAAAATGGACGATGAAATATTGATTTCATTTCTTGGAATTTGGAAAGATAACAGGGTTTACATTCAGGAATTTAAAGGACAAGAAACTAAAAGAAATACCCAAGTTATACCCTGGAATAACTCGAGATGCAGAAAAAGTGACAGGGCTAGTCTACCGGGACTCCCGCCTGATCAGGAATGGCGTAGCTTTCCAGTTTTGAAGCTTGGCGCTTGTTCCCATGTATAACACCTCAACGGTGCTAGTGCCCTCTCCCGGCTGGACCAGGTGGGTTTCGTAGAGCATTTTCCTCATTGCCCCACGTATTTCCTCACTTTCTTCAGCTGTGAAAACCCCATCATCTTCCTCTTCACTATACTTAGGCTTGACAAAGGTCTCATACAGATGTGGCATCACATAATCGGCCCTTTTCATTTTTTGAAAGAACACTTCTGCTTCCTCAGCACTCACAGGCTTCTTAGGCGGCAAACGCCTTCTGGTGGCATTGTTTACTTCCTCTACGTTTGAATATTTCTCAACAGGGGGGTTTTCTAGCATCTCTCCCAAGATCTCTTTGACCTTATGCGTAACCACCATCTGATAATAATTCTATAGTACCGCAGCAAGGCTCGTCATAGGCTTCTGTGGTACGCATCCAATAACCACTGGCTCACTCAGCCGAGGCAGTTTAATTGTCACCCCTACCACATAGGCCGCTTTCGGCACATACATTTGTGTCCTCTTCTTCACTTCAAACTTCCTCGGAGCGCTCACAACCAGTGGTTTCCCTTGGCGACCTCGCGGAACATAAAGAACCCCGTTTTTAGGAGGCACCGTCTCTGTTTTTGTTTCAGTTTTCTTCTCAGGCTCAGTTTTGACAATTTTATTCTTCTTCTCCCCTTTTTCCTGCTTCGGGGCTGCCTTGGGTTTCCTTTCTGCGTCGGCGATAGCAATTATGGCTTTCAGGGTTGGATCAAATTCCCTGTCTTCACAAATTATCCCGATTATCGGCCCGTTGTTGTGAGCGGGTAACGGATTATTGGTCACATTCGGGGCTTCTTCATCCCTCAACACTATTTTTCCTTGTTCGATCAAATCTTCCACAGGTTTCTTCAGTGTCCAGCAGTTGTTAGTGTTATGCCCTTCAGCTCCTGAATGATAGGCACAACGGAGACTCCGTTGATAGGATGGAGATTCCGGGTTCTGCCTGTTTTGGGGGATAGGTTGCAGCATGTTCATCTAGACAAGCTTCAGGAACAGACTGGAGTAAGGTTCACCAATCGGTGTAAAATTTGGTCGTCTGGGTGGTTCTCAAGGGCGGAAGTTATTTTGTGGTGGTCGGGGATTATATTGGTTTTGGTAGGGAGGCTGGTTTCTTTGGAATGGAGGTTGGTTTCGGTTAGCTTGTGGTTGCGGTCGGCCGAAAGGTTGAGCATTCATGACCGCATAAGGTAGGGAAGCATAAGTCATATCTGTGTGAGGGTAATAGTGCTGAGGGGCTCTTTCTGAGAATACCGGTCTAGGAGCCCGGTACCTTCTTCCTCCTGATGCTGCCATCACTGTTTCTTCTTTCTTTTTGCCCTTAGCCATTCCTCCAGACCCGCATTTGATGGCTTGGGAGGTTGCTTTTATGGCTGACTGGCTCAAGATTCTACCCGTTTTTAGCCCATTTTCCACCATTTCTCCGATTTTTATTGCCTCTGCGAAAGGCTTACCCATGGCGGACATCATATTTTGAAAGTAGTCTGCTTCTTGGGCCTGCAGGAAAACAGTGAACATCTCCACCTCATCCATTAGAGGCTTCACTCTTGACGCCTGTTCGCGCCACTTAATTGCATATTCGCGAAAACTTTCTGAGGGCTTTTTCTTTAGATTCGCCAAGGAGTTGATGTCTGGCGCAATGTCTATGTTGTACTGAAATTGTCGAACAAATTCTCGGGCCAGATCCTCCCATATATGCCAACGTGAGACATCTTGATCCATATAACACTCCGAAGCAATGCCAATTAAGCTTTCCCCGAAATATGCCATCAACAATTCTTCTTTGCCACCGACATCCTGTAACTGATTGTAGTACTTCTTTAGGTGAGCAATGGGGTCGCCGTGCTCGTCGTACTTTTCAAATTTCGGTGTTTTGAACCCTGACGGCAAGTGTATATACGGGAACATACATAGGTCTGTATAGGAGATGCTTTTCTGCCCGCCCAAGCCTTGTATATTTTTCAAGCTTTGCTCGAGGCTTCTCATTCTCTTTGCCATCTCATCCTGCTCTGGGGCCTTGGGGGTTTTGTCCTGCCCCGGCGTAAGCTTATATGGTGGCTGAAAGTAGGTGTATTTAGGATAATGGGGAGGGTCAGCCTGAAAGACGGGATTCTGGAATGTGAAGACCGAGGGGTCAAAAGCATGCTTGGGTAGCGATGGTTGTGTGGTTGCGGAGCATGGTGGAGCCGTGAAGATGTTGGGAGCAGCTCCGGATAGGAACACCTGGGGGAGAGCCTCAGAAGATGTTCCTAGGAAGTGAGCAGTTATAGTAGGTTGCCCCAAAGGAGTGTTTGGGTGGCTTGTGGGGACAGTGGTAACACCTCCAGATCTAGGGAATAACTCCGGGAATCCGGGGATGGTGCTTAGAGGTTCCTTTCCGTTATTCCAAGCATCCTACATTTCCATCAATCGCAGATGCAAGATCCGATTTTCTTTAACTGTAAAGGACTCAGAGGTCGGGACCCCCGAGATGGGGCTGTCTTCGGGTATGGGGATTGCAGGCAGAGTCATTTCAGACGACATCTCCGTACTTCCTTTTGATATAGTGAAATATCGATGTGAGGCCAACTTACCACAAACCAACCACTGTTTCTAAAAAGCTCAGCTGGAATTGGCAGCAACAACGGTTAGTATGAAACAAATAACAGATAGGTAACCGCACATTGGAGTGTGATGCACCTATACCGTTAAATGAATATCTACATGTTTGCTACGGCTGCATGTGTCATTCTAGCTTTTCTCTTGTTCCTTTCGCCTTTCTTTCTCTTTTTGTTTTGTTTTCTCTCATTTTCTTGCCTCTCTTCTCTCTTTATTTTTATTTCCTGCTTTTCTCTGACCATGATTTTTCGCTCAATGCCTTATTTTCTTCCTTTTTGTTTCTTTTCTCTCTTGTTTTTCCTTTCATTTATTTCCCTCGTATTTCTCTTTTTCTTAGGATTACGGTCGAATCTTATGTATATTGCGTACGTATCATGGCCCCGCATGAATCAGAGCATGCATAGTTCTTGCAACTAAGATAAATAAGCTAACTCTTTTTTTTTGACATTTTGAAAGAAATGCTTTAAAAGGAAAAGGGAAATATTTTTTTTTTTTTTATTTTTGTTTTTGTTTGTTTGAAAGAAAGACTTCTAAAAATTCCTTTTCTTTTTATTGGAACTTTGGGAATTTTAGAAGTAAAATGAAATATTTTTGTTTGAATTTTTATTTATTTTCTCTTTTTCTAATGCGAAAGAAAAAATATATTTTTTTTGTTGGATTTTTAAAGTTGCCTCTTAATTTTCGGAAGAGGGACTTTTACAAAAATATTTTGGATTTTTGAGTAAAAATATTTTTCGGACTCGATTTTTCAAAATTTGTATATATTTTTTATGTATGAAGAAATACATCTAAGGAATATTTTAATGATTTATTTTGACCTAAAAGGAAAAAGTGACTATTTTTTTTTTCAAAATTTTTATTTAAGCACACAGAGACCCAGTTTTGCAGATACGGCCTTTCAGCACTTCCGGTAGGGAGATTTTAAGGCTGTGCCTGCCAACCGTTTAAAAATGACTCAGGGTAGCTGTTCTTGCAAAAATAGCCTTCCGACGCCCCTTTGGGGACATTCGACTTATTTCAACAAGAATGGCATCACCCGATCAGGGTTGTCTACGTATCTCACATCCGATGAGAATCAAACCAGCGTAGTTCGGGCAGATTCGCCAAAATCAAAACTATTTTTTGAACAACAATTTTCTTTCTATTTTTCAAGTATTTTCTCTTTTCCATTTTTTTTTATTTTCCAAAAATCCGGTAGCATTTCGGTACTATTTGGGCATTGATTTTTTCAAAACAAATGGTTACTCTTACTTAGTCCTAATCACTGCTTATTTTCTCAATTTTCACTCATTTAGACAAGCCGATCAACATGCAAATCCGAGCAAATAAATGCGCAAGTAGCACGTAAGATGCATCAAGATGGTCAATTCATTTCAGGTCACCTGTCCTAGATGGACCCAACTCCTGTGTTGAGTCCCCTAAGTCAAATGCAGATGATACAAACAAACGTCCTACTAGGTATCCGACATGAGTTTTTGTTCTTCTAGGTTTAAACCCTAGGTTTATTGATCTATACCTGACTTACCCGAGCGGACAACTCGAGCCGGGGGGAGGCAGCATACCGGGGATACAGAAGCTCCGCCGGCTTAGCAACTTATCCAACCTCGTTCTAAATTGGGAAAGACTCTAAACAGAAGAGAAGCTACACGAAGTGCACCCTTCTCCATGATGTAGAAGACTCAGAGAGAGGAAGAGATTCGCGACAGTTTATATATACAATTTTAACCAATATCAAAGCGGTAAAATACTTAGCACATATCGCATGGAACATGTAGAAGAAATCAAATAAAGCCAAATATAACAATTATACTAAGCTCGAATTCTTGAACCCTGAATCGACATTCTGGGTTCGTTCCCCAGCAAAGTCGCCAGAGCTGTCACATCTCCTTTTTTTCACACCTACCCCGAAGGATAGTGTATAAGGGAGTTTTTCCATTAAAAGTGACATTATTCAAAATGAGATTATTTATTTATTTAGAGTAGCCACTTAGGATAGGTTTGGCTTTTGGTGTCCCAAGTCACCGATTTATCTTGAATCCCAAATCGAGGAAAATTTCGACTTCCCGAATGGAGTCTGCGAACCAGAAATTCTGAATAAGGAATTCTGTTGACTCGAGGGAAGGTGTTAGTCACCCCCGGATCCCGTGGTTCTAGCACGGTCGTTTAAACTATTATAATTGGCTAAAATCTGATTTTTTATATATGTCACCCTATAGTGTAATTTTGAAATTATTTACCGCTTTTAATTAATAATTTTTAGGAAATTGAACGTCGTTTAAAATATATTTTTGGATCACGTCACATGAAATTCACCCGGATCCTCGACACATTTTATTCAACGTTTTGGGATTTGGATTTGGGTCGCATGAAATGCACACTCGAATTTAAGAAGGTAAAATTATTAAAAGCGCGCCAAAAAGCGACTAGCGGGTTATTATCTTTGCGGAGGGCCGTGAAATTCGCTAGACGGCACACCCCAAATTCTGAGAATATCAAGGAAATAATTAAGCGAGGGCCACACATTTGATATTTCATTTGGCGCGACGCACCCCAAGTTACTCTAACCAAAAGACCAATTAACTCAAGGACGAATTGCTTCAACAGATGGCAACTACCCGAACTAAATTAATTTTTTTTGATTGATAATCCATAATGAAAATTCACAAAAGAAGCATGTCAACACAAGACAGCACAATCTGTACCACAACAAAAGAAAAAAGCACAACAAAGAAATAGCCTTGCGTGAAAATTCCTTACGTGAAATAGCAAAATAAAAGAAATAGCCAACAAAGAGATAACACAATATGTAGCTTCTTTAGCACTAACAGATAAAGCTTATCGAGTGAAGCTATAATAGTGGTACCTCATGCATGTGATAATAATTATACAAAAATGATGAAGAAACTGTTTCTTTCTCAAATGCACGCTTGGAAAAATTGCTCCAATCTTTAGGATAAATCAAACTTTCAACACATTACAAACTACAACTCTTTAATTGCAGAACAAAGATTCAAGTTTATTTCCTTAAAATTTTAACAGGCTGCTGGATGAACTCTAACTCCCCGACATATTAAAGATTCAGAGTCTTGCTTAAGAACATTTTTATTTACAGCTCCTTAGTTTAATACTACGCAACAGACAGATGACTAACCATTTACAACATTTGCACAACCAAACCAAAATAAATATCCAAGCATTTTATATCATCACAAATGAGTTTATATCATCCATGATTATCACTGTTTATCAACTACAATAACAACGAAGTCAGTTTGAGCAAACAAGTATTAGTGTCCACAGATAAGCTACGAGAAAATCATAACTATTTTAAACAAAATCAAATTGAGAGCATGAATTCAAAAGGCTAAACCATGGGAAAGCTTAACATGATTTTTCTTTTAAAATAACAAACAAGATATCAATAACAATGTCAACAGAAGTCTGATTTAAAGTAATATAACTACATTGAAGAAAACAGTACCTTAACGCCAAAAGGAGATGACTAATTTCAACATAACAACAGAGTAAGAGAACAGAGTGGAGCTTAGCCAACAGTCTCAGACAGTAGTCAACCACGAGCAGAAGTGATTCTCAACTCTTAAAACCCAGACAATGAGAAGTTTTCAGAGAGCTTTACTTTTAGATCTCGATTCAAATTTGAATTGCACCCGATTTTGCTTTTTGTTGCTGTAATTTTCAGCTCTTTCTCATGTGACCTTTTCTACTGTTGTGTGCGTTTTTTTTTTGACGTGAGTGTGTGTTCCTTGAGTGAATGCCAGATGAGAGGGAGTGAAATCTGATGGTTTTTTGAGAGAGGACTCAGCAATGGAGCGCTATTTTCGGTTAGGGGTCTCCTCAAAATGGGGAAGGGATCTGATTTGTGTTTGGTGCGTGTAGGGTGTTTTTAATGTGGAGGAGTCTTGTGTGGAGGAGTATTTTTTGGGGAAGATTTTATGTGGGGAAGGTTTTTTGGGGGGGAAATATTTTGGGGGAAGGTCTCATATGGGGAAAAGTTTTGG
>MU721630.1:3551-17070 GCA_026770625.1 Nicotiana glauca | reverse complement strand
TGAGAAAGTAACATAACAATCTAGTAATTTTTGAATCCCCTTGTATGAATTCCTGGCCGCACCACTACTATTAAGCGGAAACTAGAGGATAGGGTGTGATGGTGGTGTTTGGTAGTAGTTTTTAGTGTTTGCTTGGTAGCAATAACTAAGTGTTGGTTGAATCTAATGATATGAAGTAAGGGTTGAGGCTTGAGATATTTTTAAAGAAAATAATTTCCACTAGTAAGCTGCAATGTAAGTTGTTTTCTCCTATTTGCTGGAAAATGTTGTCCTTGGAGAATGCAATTTCCAGAGTTTGAGGTAAGACAACTATGTAAAAGGATTTCGTCAAGGAAAACATTGATGGCTGAATAGTTAAAGCACCCAACTCATTATTGTCGAATTCATAGGGTTCTTGTCTAAATTATTTGCTTTATCTTAGACTTCCACACTCTTGTTGCCTTCGTGTAGTCAATGGGCTTTTGTTGGTCTGTAAAGTTTTTCTTTCTGCTCGTGCCAAATTGTCCTTCTCTTATATCTTTTAATTTAACAACATTTTTTAGGGAATTTCCCTTGTGGAAAGATTCTATTCGTCAAGTTACCTGCAAAAGAGAAAAGGAGTGTATTCTACTCTTCAAGTTTGTTACCAATCTCAGTGATTACAAATTGTTTTTTCGATCTAACAAAAGTTAGTGAAGAACTCTATCTATGTGAGTTTTGGATAGCTTGTCTGAGCTAAAATAAGGAGGAGGGTTGCAGCAAGTCGACATGCAACGTAAATATTAATCATAATATGATGAATCTCTAAAGATTTTATAAGGAGGATTCGCATAACCTACTAACACTAGTTTGGGATCGAGGTTTAGTTGATCAAACAATGTTTAGGAAAACTTCTGCATAGATCTTGCTGTCTTTTTGTTTTTTGGTCACTCAGAGAGGTTGCTACTTCAAAAACGGAATCTGAAATTACTGATGAATTGTTCAGTATCTTGATTACGCGAGAAGTAGAGAACACCTATTTCTGTTATTTACCTCTTCAGAGCTGGAAACTTTATCCAAAATTTTTTGGAATCCATTGGAAGCTGATCTGTCGGAGATGATTTTTCTTTCAGGATAGGAAAACTAAATGTTGGCCAGAGGCAGAAAAGTTGCTGGGAAGGGGGAGACAGTGGCTGCACATTATGCTTTTGGCCCACTTGAAGATGATTTTATTATTAAGCATAGACTTCTTACTCGCACAACAACCACTAGAGGTGAACCGCCATTGAAGAAACTTCAGAAAAAGTTTACTGCTTTTGCTTCGGAGGTAGAGAAGGAAGCTGATAATTATGGCGATTGTGAAAAACTTGCCAAAGCTTTTTTGCAAGAGCTAAATACATTTGAGATCCCGCTCCTAAAGAGCAAAGCAGTCATAGATGCAAACCTTAGGGAGAAGGAGAATTTCAATGACCTGAAAGATGAGATAAATGGACAAATATTACAAGCTCAGGCCGATATAGAAGATCTCAAGAGGCAACTTGAAGAAAGCAAGATAGAGAGGCAGCATAAAGAAGAGTGCGAGGCCATCAGGAAGTTGGTCGCGATGCAGCCTCCAAGATCTGAAACTCAGAAGGATATTACAGATCTTGAGAAAGAGATAGCCATGTTGGAGGCAGAGAATACTGCTAGTTCAAGAACGTTGGAGCTTCGTAAAAAGCAATTTGCGCTTCTATTACACGTGGTACGTATCTTTCTATAAAAACCACATCTAGTTAATTCCGCTGGAAAATTTTTCACTGGAAATTCATGAATAGCTTCTATTAAATTATAGTAGATAAAAACTGTAGGAATTAGGGATAACTGACATAATCCACTGTCCAACAGGTCCACAACTTCTTTAGAGAATTGCAGGATAATTCTCCTTCAATAAGCTTTTCTCTTCTGCATTTGCATTTCACATTCGTAAATTTGTACTTTAAACCTGTAAAATCCGAAAGAGACTCTCTTGACCTGACTTTCGCTATTGGCTTTGACTGCAGTTATTTTTGTATTTTTGGTATTACCGTCAGCTCTCTAATTGTTGCTAAAGTGACTGTAAAACTCTGTTGAATTTATATGGAAAAGGTAACCATCGATAGTAGGCGAAAATCCCAGGCTTTTCAAAGTTTTTTCTTATTTGCTTCTAGTACTGTTTATCTTTATTCAGCATATCCTGAAATCCTCTGAAATTTAACCAGTTGCTCTCATCATTGCCTTAGCATTCTAATTTTCTGACTTAAAAGGCGATCACACTCTTTTTTTGTAAAACATTTGCATTTCTCTATCTATTTAAATCATCAAATGTTAGTATATCTCAACGATGTTTCGTGAAAGTTATGTAAGCTGACTGGGAAACTCGGTGTTAAGTATTTTTGTCTGATTAATAATTCTGAAGACACTATCTAATTTCTTAAGTTGGTTATTATCTTTCCATTACCCTTGGCATTATTGGGGGTATATACAGTTTCAAGTTGCATGATCTGAATGTTCGTGAAGGGTAAGAGATCACCTCCGCATCAAAAAGTCGTGGTAACTGGTAAGACATAAAAGAGTTTCCTACATAGGCCTACACCAGTAATTTGCATTGAGCCCGTACTTGTCATCCTCATTATGGATGAGATAACTAACAGTATACAAGATAAGATCCTATGGTATAAGCTATTTGCAGAAGACATTTCTGTTATGAAATTAGCGAGGGTGTTAAGTGACTAAAAGTTTGAACTAGAAGAACTCTAAAAAATTTGGTTATTAGGATACGTAAAAGTAAGGCATAAAATGTGCATTATTTCTGCCATGATCCGCTAGTCGCGCCGATTCATAAAACAAGATAAAAAAGGAAAGACATAATATATGCATTACAACAACAACAACAACAACAAATAACCCAGTTTGATCCCAACATATGGGGTCTGGGGAAGGTAGTCTGTACGCAGACATTACCCCTACCTAATGCAGGTAGAGAGGCTGTTTCCAATAGACCCTCGGCTCAAGAAGGGCAAGAAGAAAAAGAGGGAAGCAAGGAAGGAAAACAATATCCAATAATAGTAACACGGAATATAATACCTGAGGCAAACAAAACCACATGCTGTAATAAAAAGCAAAGAATATGAAGGAAAATGCATGCTACTAAACCTATCCGTGAACACTATAAACTACCTACTAACCTTCTACCTTAATCCTCGACCTCCACACCCTCTTATCAAGTGTCATGTCCTCAGTGAGCTGAAGCAGCGCCATGTCCTGCCTAATCACTTCTCCCCAGTACTTCTTAGGCCTACCTCGACCCCTCCTCAAACTCTCCATGGCCAACTTCTCACACCTCCTGACAGGGGCATCAATGCTTTTTCTCCTAACATGTCCGAACCATTTTAGCCGCCGGTGTTATCAAAGGCGAAAAGCGCAAAAAAGCTCTAAGGTCCTTTGGAGCTTTAAGTGCAAATAAAGCATGGGCTTTAATGAAAAAAGGCGCAATGGGAAAAAAAGTAAAAATATGCATGTAGTCCAAGAAAATCATTATAAGCATGAATAACAAATATATGGACAAAGAAATTGAAAAAAAAAATCATTATAAAGTGAAATATCAATTGTTTAAGGTTGCCTTTTCAGGATTACACACATTAGCAAGGAAAAGTATGCCTTAAAGCTTTGATGCGACAGTAAAGCGTCCAGAAAGCGAGGCGAAGCGCTCAACGTGTTTTGAGCGTCGCTTCAGGGCTTAAGCGCGCCTTTGACAACACTGTTAGCCGCGACTCCCGCATCTTTTCCTCCACGGAGGCTACTCCCACTCTGTCTCGGATAGCCTCATTCCTAGTTCTATCTCGCCTGGTACACCCACACATCCATCTTAACATCCTCATTTCTGCTACTCTCATCTTCTGCACGTGGGAGTTCTTGACTGGCCAACACCCAGCCCCATACAACATAGCGGGCTGAACCACCACTCGATAGAACTTACCCTTAAGTCTTAACGGCACATTCTTATCACATAGAACACCGGAAGCAACCCTCCACTTCATCATTGCAAGTTTAAATCAGAAGAGTTAAACTGAAGTGAGATTAGGAGGGGCTACATCACTACGGTGCCCAGAGTTTGTACAAGATAAAAGAAGAAGACACAATATATTCCTTGCAAGTTTAAATCAGATGAGATTAACTGTATTGAGATTAGGCAGGATTGCGGTGGCTAAATGCAGACATTTTTACTTATCTTGGCTTGATGTTCCAGGAGGATATGAAGGTGTAATGCATAATTAAAATAGTCGTCGAACTGGAGAAATGCTATTAGATTATTATGTGATAGGAAGATACAAGCCAAAGTGAAATGCAAGTTTAATAGTAAATTCTAAAGCCAGTAGTTTTTATGGAAGTGAATATTGAGCCTCTAAGGTCAAATATATCCATAAGATGGGTACCACGGAAATATAGATATTAAGATGGATGTGTAATCATACAAGATTAGAAATAAGTACTCCCTCTATCCCATTTTATGTGGTATATTTCCTTTTTTGGTCAATCCAAAAATGAATGGCGCCTTCATACATATAGAAATAATTTAACTTTAAACTTCCATTTTACCTTTAGTGATATGATGTTACAACCATACATTTCTATGACATGTTTTAGACTACAAATTTTAAAATTCATTCACTTTTTTCTTAAACTCCGTGTTCAATCAAAAAATGCCACATAAATTGGGGCAGAGAGAGCACACCCGACAGAAGGAGCAAGTAGCATACATAGAAAATAAACGAGTGAAGATTGCTTAAGATGATTTTGTCCAATATTTGCTAGGACTATTTTGATCTTGTAAAAAATTTGTATGTCAGGAAAAAATGTAGAAAACTTTTAGGGGTAAAAGACCTTATTGATTGAATATTAGCATGAGAACGGTCTAATGGAGCGAAGTGGATTGCGGAGGATTCACATAGTTAATCCCAGCTAGTCTGGAATTAAGCCTTAGTTGTTGTGCTATGGCATTTGGTGGAATAACATTCTCATCAAAATTGAGTATTTTCGCCTTATGAGCATGATAAGTGTAGAGCTACAAATTGACAAAACAAAAAATTAATCCCATTTCGAGAAAACTGCATGCTACTTAATACTACAATAAAAGAAGTTAATGTGTGTGTTTGTGTGTATGTATATAAAGAGAGAGAGAGATTGCAGTTTATGTCTAGGAGACAGTTGAGAGTTTGTGGCCCATAAATTGAATCATCCAAATTATTTCCAATCTCCTTTACCTTTTTTTTTTGATTTTGTATTTATCATTTTACTTTGTAAGTTTAGCCTACCTTATGGTACATATTGTCCGCTTTGATCCAATAGACCTAATGGGTTTATCCCTTGGACTTTGCCATTATCGAGCCCAAAAGGGTCGCTTACCATGTAAACTTGTGCTATGCCTGATAAAGCTTTTCACTTTACTCTCCCATTGAGATGTGGGATTCGCCTAAAGTGTCATCTGCATCCCTTATTCAAAATTTGCCAGCTAGAAGCCCGCCAGTTCTTCTATGACCTGCCCTCGTCGGCCTGCCTCCGTCATGGGCGTCACATACATCTCCCTTACAGATTCAGCGTCCTCGTTGAGGTTTGACCCACCATCGTATTGAGGGATCATCCGGCTTTGATACTATGTTTGTCATAGCCTAAGCTCATGGCACGTATTGTCCTCTTTGGTCCAACAAATTCCACAGATTTGTCCCTTGGGCTATGCCATCATCGTGTCCAAAAGTGCGCTTACCATGTGAACTTGTGCGATGCTTTATAAAACTCTTCACTTTCCTCTCCCACACTGATTGGAATTCACCTAAGGTGTCACATGCACTTCTTCTTTAGAAACTTGTCAGCTAGAAGTCTGCCAGTCCTTTTATGACCCGCTTCGTCGTCCAGCCCTCCGTTATGGGCGTCACAACCTCCGTTTCTTTTATGTATGGCTATTCTAATATTCTTTTCTTCCTCCTCCCGCCATCTGCGGGGGGTGGGGTGGAGATGAGGGTGGGAGTTGGGAGATCTCTTTCCATCTTTGTTTCAGAAATCAGCTATGGTTCTATTTACACTTCGGTTAAACACCTACATACTAGTGGAGGGAGAGCCAACACATAATTAATTAATACAACAACATACCCAGTATTATCCGATATCGTCGAGTATGGGGAGGGTAGTGTGTATGCAGACCTTACCCCTACCTTGTGAGGAGGATAGAGAGGTTGTTTTCACTAGACCCTTGGCTCAGGAACATAATTAATTAATATGGAACTTAAAACTGAGACTTCATACTCACAGTGTTAAAGGTTGAATTACAACACTATTAGATCAAGGCCTCTTTTGGCTGTCGGAAAGAATCTTATTTTTCCATCCATGCCGTCGGTTTTCCTTTTCTTAAGATTGATGAGATCAGTGTCTAATGATTAGAAGGAATACGTTGTAGAATTTGGAAGGGCCTTCATAGCAACCCTTATTGATCATTCTACTTACTGTGATTTTGAGGGACTTAAATCATGTCACATGTTCTAGGATAAACACCTATATACTAGTGGAGGGAGAGCCAGCACATAATTAATTAATATGGAACTTAAAACTGAGTTTTCTCTGAGCCGAGGGTCCCCCGGAAATAGCCTCTCTATCCCTTTGGGGTAGGGTAAGGTCTGCGTACATTCTACCCTCCCCAGTGGGATTCTACTGGGTTGTTGTTGGAACTTAAAACTAAGACCTCATACTCAACGGTGTCAAAGGTCGAATTACAGCACTATTAGATCAAGGCCTCATTTGGCCGTTGGAAAGAATCTTATTTTTCCATCCATGCCTTCAGTTTTCCTTTTCTTAAGATTGATGAGCTTAGTGTCTAATGATTAGAAGGAATACGTAGTAGAATTCGGAAGGGCCTTCATTGCACCCCTTATTGATCATTCTAATTACTGTGATTTTGAAGGACTTAATTCATGTCAAATCTTCTACTGCTGCTCCTATCATTGTGAAGGGCTATGCTAAAATTTGATCCGTCCTTCCTCCTATTATCTTCCCCATTCACGCTTTGGTCTTTCACAGTTTCAGACATATTCAACTATTCTCTAATTTATTGCAGCTATTGTAACTTCCAATTACTATAAATTATGTTTCGGTGATAAGCAACTGATGTCTGATAAGCAGATGACTGGATCATTGTAAAAGATCGATTGTCAAATTTTCCATGTTTGTAGTAGATAGATAGTTAACGTTTGTATAAGTGCTTAATATTTAAATATATTTGAGAAAACTTTGATCAGTGTAAGTGGATATCTTTTGCTGATGTTCGAACTGCTTCCTTAGGTTGATGAGTTGCAGAACACGATAGAGGAAGAACAGAGGAGTTTGGTTGAAGAGATGAGGAATGCAGTTGATGATCATAATAAGTGTGGGCTGGAGGATGCTACTGGGGGTCCTGAAGCAATGGCTGTGGATTAGCGCATGAATTGCACCTAGACTCCGTAATTATAAGTTTACTCTTTCATACATCATCTATGTGTAGCAATAGATCTCTTAATGCAGTACCTAATATTGGAACTCAAGTCTTCAAGTGATGTAGCTTTTGTATGATGCATATCTTACTTCATATCAAAGGATTTACATCTCAGCATCCATAAACTGCAATAAAAATATTGCACAAAAGTACTGGTGTTGGAGAGGCATTTGCTTCTTCGTAACAGTTTCTTTCAGGTTTTACTAGGTTTTCTTTGATTGTCAAACAAAGTTTTGCCCTTTGGAGATTGCTCAGAGTCAAGTCAATGACTTCTGGCAATCTGAGCTTTATCCTTAGAAGTATAGGCTAAGTTGGCTTCATTTTGATTTGGTTCTGTCACCAGGTCACAACCTTGTCCTGTAGTAGAAGATAGAGTCTGCAGGAATCATGTTTGGTAGGGTCGAGGTGCTGTGAAGGCTTACTTAGGAATTGAGCATGAGAAACAACATATCACATTATACTGCACATGTAGCTTTAAGTGTTATCTTCTGGCATCTTAGACACACCTTTCATCTACATGCACCACATATCTAAGAATGTTAAGATTTTTAAGATTTATCAATAGAGAATATTTTATTGTCTTTCTGTGTTTCAGTTTAATGACTTCAGTCTTCATTGTTGCAGTTGGCATACTAAGGACAAGAATTTTCCAGATGACAAATAGCTCCTACAATGGCTGTATTTGAGTATTAAGCACTCTTTTTTCTTGGAAAAGAATTTCCAAACCCCTAGCCTTTTCAAGGGATATTGTAAATTTATGTCAACTTTGTATCAGATGCCAGATTTAGAGAGGTGTAAGTTCAAGGACCTGGCTATTTGGACCTCTATTGTGCCTGAGAATCAGCCTCTACTAATTTTGAATTTTTGATATTTCTTTCAGAATTATGATATCATGTTGATTTCAGTCCTATAAAATATCAATCAATGAGCCCTCTTCTGTCCCCAACCCCTCCCTCATCCAGGGCCCAAACTGTTCTCTTTCTTCCTTTTTGATGGTATTTGATCAAGTTGTGTATACATTTTGTATATATGGACTATTCTACCTGTTGCTTGGTACTTTCAACCAGTATAGATACCGAATAACTCTGCCCACCATGGTTAAGGCAGATAGGAAGAAATTGCCTTGTTTTTTTTTGGTCTGGTGATATTTGAACCGGGGTCTCCCATAGCTCTACTCATTTCATTTATGCAGACCAGAGTCTTCTAATAGCCTTCTAATAGCTTTCCGGCATGCTATTTAACAATTTTGCATTTCTATGATAGTGTAGAAATGCAGTACACACTATCATCCCCATGTCCCATTTGTGGGATTACACTGAGTTTGTTGTCGTTGTATGATAGTGTAGAAATGCAGTACACACTATCATCCCCATGCCCCATTTGTGGGATTACACTGAGTTTGTTGTCGTTGTATGATAGTGTAGAAATGCTGGATATGACAGTTTTTTTTATTGTACTCTGATTTTGACACGCACAAATTGGTGTGGCTAAAACGAAAGATGGATTAAGTTCTGATGGAGAAGAGTCACCCTGACATCTCAGTTCTTTTATTATTGAGGGACCATTCTGATTATTGGTTGTGATGCCACATTCAGTTTTCAAATTTGATTTAATTGTCCACTTCACTAAATTTGAGATAGTCAAAACCTTAAAACATGAAACATGAAAGGATTGACTTAGTCCAACTATAAAAAATTCTAAATGGACTTTAGTTAATCAACTTGATTTAATGTCCAACTTGACCAATTATTTAAATAGCGCTTTAGGAGTGTCATAGAATAAAGTCTAAGATGTAAAATTCATTGTGTGAACTGAGGATAGTAAATTTTGTATGGAATGAATAATAAATTCCTCAACAGTCGAGATTAAGGTTTTTCAAAATGAAAAGGAAAAAAAAAAATTAAGAAGTAAGAGGAACATTGGAATTACAATTAACCACTAGTAGAGAGAATTATGATAAGAGCTCCAATTAACCAATTAAAACTGATTTCCAAATTAGAGTCGTCCTTATAGAAGAAGAATGCCCCAACTAAGTATAATGTTCATCTTAATATATCACACTATTGATCTTATATCGGGTAAAACTGATAACCCGAATCCAAAAAATGTTATTGCGTTATTGAATTAATGATTTGGTAACGATTTAAAGTTATTTGACTATTGAGTTACCCGTTTTAAAGAATTAATTATTTAGATTTTTGGCTGCCATGATTCTTTATCATATAAGATTAGGGTTTTACCATTTTTCTGTAGTTTGGTAAGATTAGCTTGTTGAGTATATTATTAATTACTCCTACAAACTAGGGGTGTACATAGGTCGGGTTGGTTCGGATTTTACAATTACCAAGCCAAACCAATTGTGTCGGGTTATTAAATCTAAACACCAAACCAAACCAATAAAACTCGGGTTTTTCGCTTTTGGTTTTTCTCGGGTTTTCGGGTTATTCGGGTTTTTCGCTTTCGGGTTTTTCGGGTTTTTTCGGATTTTTTTTCCGGTAAAATCTTCGTAGAACAAAATATATAAATTGTGCTCAAAATATTTTATCTTTAATCCTAGTAAGATACAACTACATAAAGTATTTTCTAAGAAAATAAGTACAAAATATGAGATATGTCATGGCATTATCCTAAAATATTCAACAATAAAATCAATAAAATTATGTAATATGAATATTCCTAATTAAAAAGTCATAATAAAAATAAACATAATCTAAAAGTGCTAAATCATGCTAAAATAAGTAGACTAATAAGGGATTATTAATTACATGACTAAACGCTAAAGAAAAAATAAAAATAGGTTATGCATTTTTATCTAAATTATTGCAAAAAAATAAAATAAATATTCAATACATTCCCGTTCGTAGTATTGAATTGAATGTCTTTTGTTAGCATTAGTATTGATTTGATTTTGGTTTGGGCTTTTGTTAGTATTATTTAATTTACTAATGTTAATGACTATAAAACTTACTGAAACATTTACAAGTTCTAAGTCCAACCTTGAAGTAATACCTTAAAAGGTAATTATGAATCTTTTTAAGAAATATTTTATTACATCATAATAAGTATATTTATATATTAAATATATCTAAATTTTTTTTATATATAATGTCGGGTTGATTTGGTTTCGGTTTGACTTTCTTTAGTTAAAACCAAACCAAACCAATTATGGTCGGGTTTTTTCTTCCAACACCAAACCAAACCATGATCGGATTTTTTTCTCGGTTTGACTCGGATTATCGGGTTGGTGCGGTTTGTTGGTTTCCTTTGTACACCCATACTACTAACTTATTTAAGAATTGAGATTATTCGTTGGAATTTTCACATACAAAGAAATTTTTTGTTTTCTAAAATTAAAATTTAATCCCTCTTATCCTAAGAACAAAAAATAAGTCCGTTTCTCTTAACAGTATGGTCACGATATCTATAATAAAAATATGAGATTTTTTGATATTTTCGATTCTTGTTGGGCAAATCGATAATTGAACTGATTATTATCAATATCCGATACCCGATAATCGATATTTTATCGGTTTGGCTATCAATGTAGTATATTTATAAACTGATAACTGATACGCCAAACTAATAAAATTCACAACCGAACTGAACGGACCAATATCCACCCCTACTCTTTTCACTTTAAAGTGGAAAAAAATAAACTTATGGCACCAAAGTGTAATTTTCTCTAATAGAAATGACTTATTGTAAACCTTACCACTAGACATTTTGGCATGTAGTTTGAACTCTTTTCACTTCAAACTTGAATAAACACAAACTTATGGTACCAAAGTGTAGCTTTTTGTAATGAAAATGATTAACTTTGTTAACAACCTCTCCCATCACCATTTTGGCATGTAGTTGGTGAGAATATATAAAAAATGTACGTAGGAAACACTTTAGTACATATATCTACTGTAAAACAGCACATATCTCATCCCCTTTTTGTCCCCTTTCTTCTTTTTAGGGTTCATTTCATTCTCTCTTTCTCTCTCACACTCACTGTTTTCACCTTCATCTTCAGCTCATCTTCTTGGTAAGAATCCAAATCTCAAGTTTTCCTTAAAATTTCCCAGTTCATAGGTTTAATTTTCATAATTTATGGGTTTCATTTCAAATTTATCATCAATTGATTTTTTTTCTTAATTTCATTGTATGTAACTCTGTCTGTGTTTTTTTTAATGGATTTTTTAAATTTAATTTTTCAATTTTTGTGTTCTATGTATCGTTATTATTATTTGATAACAGTGTAAAGGAGCTAGCTTGGTTAATAAATTGTATGATCTTGAGGATTGAAGATCATAAGCAGAGACATAGCTAGGATTTGAAGCTTATGTCTTCAGGATTCTAGTTCGTTTCAGTTAGTGGGTTCTAAGCTAAGAGTTTGCACATATTTGATGAATTTTTTAAGATAAATATAAGGTTTGGATCAAAGCTATTGGATTTGGCTGAACCCGTAGCCAAAGCTCCGGCCCTGATCATAAGTGGGCAGATTTTTGGGTCAATTACTGTATTTTTTGCTAATAACTTGAAATTTCTGCTTAAGATATTTATTCTTCCAAAACCTTTGATAAGGGCCTCACTGGCCAGAGTTATCTAGTACATGTGCTGGTGGGAGGTAGTAGCCTAGTAGCTTCCTAGTGAAATAGTTGAGCTGCACGCGAGCTGGCCTGACTTCTCATGAAGCCTCTGAAAAGGGTCTTACATCGCGGGGTTACCTTGTAACTATGTTGGTGAGAAGTAGTCGTTACCAGGTGGAATGGTCCAGTTGCTAGCAAGCTGGCCTGGACACTGTTATGTCAAAAAAGAAAGGGCCTTACTCCGTGTATGAAGGCGATCCCACGGTAGTGGGGGTGGGTGTAGGAGCCAGGAGGAGAAACGTGCGGACATAGTATGCTTCCTTCCCCTTGAATTTATGCAAAGAGGTTTTATGCACCAAAGGAGCAATCTAATGTTGCACCGACCTTGAAATTTTAGTGAAATTGATAAATTGGGGTTTCTAAACAACAACAACAACAACAACTACCCAGTATAGTCCCACAAAGTGGGGTCTGAGTAGAGTAGTACGTACGCAGGCCTTACCCCTACCCGAAAGGGCAGAGAGGCTGTTTCCAATCGACCCTCAGCTCAGGAAAAAGAAAAGAAAAGAAAAACAAAAGAGCATTAGTAACTCCAGCTTATCTAACATAGACCATAAATCGCAACAATAATTATCTAACATAGACCATAAATTAAAAGCATGCAATAATATCAACCAGTAACTACCCTAAGGGGCATAATGCAATACGCAAGTCATCTATGTAGAGCCTTACCAAACCCCACCTAGCCCCTACCAAGCCCCACCTAGAAGCCCCTATCCTACAACCCTGATACTAGACCTCCAGACTCTCCTATCAAGGGTCATGTCCTCGGAAATCCGCATTCTTGCCATGTCCTGCTTAATCACCTCTCCTCAATACTTCTTAGGCCTCCCTCTACCTCGACTCGAGCCAGCCACCACCAGCCGCTCACAACTCCTCACCGGGGTATCAGGGCTTCTCCTCCGTACATGCCCGAACCACCTGAGCCTCGCTTCCCGCATCTTCTCATCCACAGCCTCGCTTCCCGCATCTTCTCATCCACTGGGGCCACCCCCACCTACTCCCGAATAACTTCATTCTTAATCTTATCTACTAGAGTTCTTCAAAATAAAACTTGGAATTTGGATGAAGAAGAAAGTTAAATGTTAGTTAAATTGATAATTGGGGTATTGATAGTTCTTCTAAGTAAAACTGGGATGAAGAAGAAAGTTAAATGTTGGTGAAATTGATTATTGTGGTTTTGAGAGTTCTTTGAAGAAAAATGGGATGAAGTTTGTTGGATGTTTGACGTCTCTACTATTCCTAATTTGAATTTTTGAGGAAGTTTGCTTAAACTTTTAGTTGAGAAACTTGAGTAAACCAAGGGGTAATGTGGAGAAACAACAGTTTACAATTATCTAATTGAAAAGTCTCAGATGTACTAGACTACATATAGTCATCGAATCTCCCGAGA
>MU721621.1:37327-91626 GCA_026770625.1 Nicotiana glauca | reverse complement strand
GATCAAAATCTCACCTATCAACCGGAATTCGCCAAAATGCTAATTTTGCCAATTCAAGCTTAATTCTACACCGGTTATCACAAAAATATTCCGGACGCACTCTTAAGTCCCAAATCACCTAAAGAAGATATCCGAACCATAAAATTCATATTTCGAGCGCTCTAACACATAAGTCAATATCCGGTTGACTTTTCTAACTTAAGCTTCCTTAAAAGAGACTAAGTATCTCAAACCTTACCAAAATTATTCCGGAATGACTTCAAATTTTGCACACAAGTCACATTCGATATTACGGACCTTCCTCAACTTTCGGAATCGCATTTCGACCCCGATATCAAGATTTCCACTTCCGGTCGAATTTTCTCAAAAACCTTCAAATTTCTATATTTAGCCAAATGACTTCAAAATGACCTCCGGACATCCGAATTCACTTCCGATCGCGCCCCCAATTCTAGAATCACCATACGGAGCTAATGTAACTTTTGGAATTCCATTCCGACCCTCGGATCAAATTCTCACCTATCGACAGGATTCTTCCAAAATTCCAGCTTCACCAAACCTAGCTAACTTTCCCTCCGGACCTCCGAATTCACTTCCGTTTTCACTCCTAAGTCACAAATCATCCTCCGAAACTAGTCGAGTGATCGAAAATCTGTTCCGAGCCCTCTAACTCATAAGTCAACGTCGGGTTGACTTTTCCAACTTAAGCTTTTCTTAAAGAGACTATTTGTCTCATTTCTATCCAATTTCCACCCAAACCACTTCAAACTCACCAAACACGCATATTAACATACGGGGAAACATATAACGGGGATAACGGGACTGAAATACAATAAATGAAGGGTCGGGTCATTACATATATTCCTTTGATACTGCACTTCTTGGTTCTCTTAACATCTTCATAGTTGAATCCTGCCTTAACAAGTGTATCTTGTGCTTTTAGTATCTTTCCCACCATCCATGATGCTTGCTTCACTTGAATACCCCGTATATCTATGCCTTTAATATAGTAGTTATGAATCCATTGGATCCACAACTTATTCTTTTCTCTGCATAGATCCCAGTAATGTTTGCATACTGCTGTTTTATTCCACAGTGCTATATTCATTATGTTAAACCCTCATGCTGTAGAGCTTTGTTAGATATATTGCTCTCACCTGTCTATAGGAAACTCCTGCAAATATTCTCTATTAGATTTGTAATCTTTTTAGGCAATACAAATATATGTGCCCGGTATGTCTACACAAAAAATAGGACACTTTTGATAAGCTGTATTCTTCCAGCATAGGATAGAAATCTGGTAGTCCATGATGTTATTCTTCCTACTATCTTCTCAATCAAGGGTTGGAACTCTGCTATGGAGATTCTCTTTGTGCTTGGTGGAACTCCTAGATATCTCATAGGTAATTCTCCCTTATGTATTCCCAGGAAGTTCAATATCTCATCTTTGTCCTCTTGTGTGACTCGTCCACAGAATAAAGAGCTCTTATTCTTGTTGATCTTCAGCCCAGATACTTTTGAGAACTCTTGAAAACCATTGAATAATAATTGGACTGACTTCAAATCTCCACTGCAAAATAGTAAAAGATCATCAGCAAACCCAAGTTGCAAGATTTTCATCTTGGCACACTTGGGATGGTAGTTAAAATTTGAATTATTGTTGAGCATTTTAGCCTTCTTGTCAGGTACTCCATTGCAAGGACAAACAAGTAAGGGGATAGTCCCTTTGTCTTAACCCTCTTTCGCTTCAAAGGGTCTTGTTTAAACCCCATCGACCAGAATGGTATATGCGACTGTCCCTATACAACTCATTATCCATCTAACAAACTGTGCTGGGAAGGCTAAGGCATGCAACATTTGTTCCATAAACTCCCACTCTATTGAGTCATATGCTTTTTGCATGTCTAGCTTCATCATGCATCGAGGAGATACTCCTTTCCTCCCATACCCTTTAACCAATTCATGGCTCAAGATAATATTATCAGTGATAGCTCTTCCAGGCACAAAGGCAGCCTGAGTATTATCAACCAAATCATCTATTACACACTGTAGCCTTTTAGTTAATACCTTAGAAATCACCTTGTAAATCATTGTGCAGCATGAGATGGGCCTGAACTCTTTGATACTTGTAGGATTTTTGACTTTAGGGATCTAAGTTATGGTAGTATAGTTTATTGGTTTATACATTTGTGTAGTATCAAAGAACTCATCAACAGCTTGTGTCACCTCTTCTCCTATACTTCCCCATGCCCTTTTGAAAAATACAGCATTGAATCCATCATATCCCGGAGCCTTCAGGTCATTTATCTCTTCCAATGCATCTCATATTTCTTCCTTAGTTACCTGTCTGATCAGATGCATTTGTTGCTCTCTACTTAGAACTGTTCCCATTTTGATTACATTAGGATTGATAGCTGGAATGGAATCATCTTTTGATCCTAGTAACTTTCTATAGTAGCCAAGGATTTCTGCCTCTATTTCATCATCAAGAACTAGCTGCCTTCCCATATCATCTGTTAATATTTAGATTCCATTTGTATTGTTCCTGTGCTTCATCTGTGCAAAGAAGTATCCTGAATTGGAATCTCCCACTTTCAGCCATTACACCCTTGATTTCTGCTTGTAGACACTTTCCTCTATCATCACCCACTTCTCTAAATTATGCTTCAATGCTTTCTCTTTCTCAATTAACTCAGTGTATTGCATTCTGTTACTCATGTCTTCCTGTACTGTTTGTAACTCATTCATTGTCTCCTTGATTCTTTCTTCAATCCCTTTGTAATGTTTTGTGTTTAACTCCTTAACAAGTTACTTAGTCTTCTTTAATTTATGCCAGACTGTTTGCATCTTTTTAGCTTCCCTTCCCTCCTTCCAAGACATTTCAACTTGTTGAATAAAGAGAGGATGGCTTTCAATACAATTTAGAAATCTGAAAGGCCTACTTTTCTTTGTATGCATCTGTGTGATCATCAACTTCAAAGGTGAATGGTCAGATATTAGTGGATCTAACACATGTATTCTCAAGCTAGGCATAGTCATCATCCACTCCATATTCATCAGTCCCCTGTCTATCCTACTATATGTGTGATTATTAGTCCATGTATATTCACTTTCCACATACTACAGTTCATTCATACCTGTATCCATCATGTATTCCTTAAAGTCTTTCACTTCTATGTCCTGCACTTCTGTTCAATGCTGTCTATCTATTACATGTAACACAACATTGTAGTCCCCCATTGCAATCCAGTGTCCTTGTTGATTGCTATTAATCTGCCTCAACTTCTCCCACATAGCTTTCATATCATTGATGATATGAACTCCATATATTGCTATAAAGACAAATTTAACTGGTTTTGACTTCACTCTAATCTGCCCATGTATAATCTGCTCATCTACTTTACTAGGATCAAATATGTAAATTTTAGAATCCCACATTAGCCATATTCTGCCTTTCTGCCATGTTCTAGCATTAGAAACCCATTCCCAACCTGGAGCTATCTTTTATGTAATAACTCGACTGGTCGTCTTGAGCCCTAGCGTGTCGTTCAGTAGTCTGAGGCCATGAGCAGCTTCATTTCAGGTAATATGACTTGTACGCGTGGTCAAATTGAATTTCGGGAAGTTCAGAGTTGATTTGGGAAGAGAATTCTCATTTCGGAAGCCTTAAGTTGGAAAAAATGACTAAGATTGGAATTTTGAGTAAACAACCTTGGAATCAAGATCTGAAGGTTCCAGTAGGTTTGTATGATGATTTCGGACTTGGGCGTATGCCCGGATCGAGTTTCGGATGACCCGTGAGCATTTTGGCGCCTATTGTGGAAGTTGGCATTTTGGAAGAAATTTCATAAGTTTGGCTTGGAGAGTATTTCAGTGTTATCGATGTCTGTTTGGGATTCAAAGACTGTGAATAGCTCCGTATGGCGATTCTAGAGTTGGGGGCGCGATCGGAAGTGAATTCGGAGGTCCGTAGGTCATTTTGAAGCCATTTGGCTAAAGATAGAAATTTGAAGGTTTTTGAGAAGTTTGACTGGAAGTGGACTTTTTGATATCGGGGTTGGAATTCGATTCCCAAAGTTAGAGTAGGCCCGTAATGTCAAATATAACTTGTGTGCAATATTTGAGGTCAATTAGACATAATTTTATAGGTTTAAACATCGGAAGTAGAAGTTGGAAAGTTCAAAGTTCATAAAGCTTGAATCGGGGTGTAATTCATGGTTTTAGCGTTGTTTGATATGATTTGAGGCCTCAAGCAAGTCCGTAATGTGTTTTGGGATTGGTTGGTAGTTTTGGTTGAGGTCCCGGGGGCCTCGAGTGGAATACAGGTGGTTAACGGATCGAAAAATGGAATTTGGGAAGACTGAAGGTTGCTGCTTCCGTCATAACCGCATCTGCAGTTCTTGGACCGTAGAAGCGGGACCATAGATGCGGTCGAAATCTCGCAGAAGCGGAAAGGGGTCAGGCCTAAAGAAACCGCAGAAGAGGCCCAGGGACCGCAGAAGCAGTTCCGCTTAAGTGGCCTCCAGACTGCAGAAGCGGTTCAGCTCCCTCTTGCCCAAAGGCGCAGAAGCGGCCAGCAACCGCAGAAGCAGAAAATGCACCGCAGAAGCGGAATACCTGGAGGCAACAAGGTTGTTTTAAATTGTGATTTGAGTTCATTTCTCTCATTTTTCATGGCTTGGGGCGATTTTTGGGGAGCTTCAAGAGAGGATTTTCGTCATCAATAATAAGGTAAGTTATCCCCACCTATTATGAGTTAAATACATTGATTATGTATAGATTTTAGCATGTAAATGGGTAGAAAATTGAGGTTTTGGTGGAGAACCTGGAAAATTATTTTCTTGGAATTTAGCTACGAATTTGAGCATGGAATTAGGAGTAAATTATATATTTGAGCTAGTGAAGCTATGTGTAGTGTATATCTTCGAAAAATTTCGGAATCCGGGCACGTTGGCCCAAGGACATTTTTGTCAACTTTTCGTTCGCGGTTAGGAATTGTTATAAATTGGGCTGTAAAGTTTAATTGAGCATATAATAATGGATTTGTATGACCATTGGCTAGTTTTGGAGTATTGTGCATTGGTTCGAGCCTTCGGAAGAATGTAGAGTGCCGGTTTTGAGTCTTCAGAGCAAGGTGAGTCTCCTTTCTAACCTTGTAATAGGGAATTGTCCCCGTAGGTGAAATAATTGATTATGTGCTCCTATTTTTGAGGGTTACGTACGCACGAGGTGACGAGAGTCCGTGCGTATCTACTATTATGCTATTGTCCGGGTAGTTAGGACCCAAAAACATATTATACGTGGATTATTTGTGAACCCATGGATAGCTTGAATTGATGAAAAATCACATTCAATTAGTAAGTAAATTTCCAAGAGGATCAAACTTCATTTCTTAAAGACTGTTAAAGGAGAATTTGTATTATTTGGATAATTTTTCCCGATAAATTCTTAATTGGCTATTTGAGCATGTATTTTATGTGTACCTACGTCGCATGCATGATTCGCGAGAAGGGTATGTGTTTATTTATGGAACGGGCCAAATGCCTCGGAAGATTAAATAGATGCATCTATGGTTCGGGCCGTTCGACCCTCGACAGTGCACAATTTACATTCCTGTTGGATTGGGCCGTCGTCTCGGTGTGATTTTCGCATGTTATTTTATCGCTTGAGAATTTTAAATGTGAAATTGGCCCGTCGTGGCTTGATATAAATTGATAAGATAATGAAGAATAAACCTTGAAAATCCTTTATTAGTTGTTGAAGGTGTATTGCCTGTTCACCAGCTTTGTGAGTTAGAATCGATATATAAAATCCCTGATTTCCTCACACATTTAGTATATTATTATTAGACCACTAGTAAGTGTCAAAGTTGACCATCTCGTCTCTACTTCTTCGATATTAGGCGGGATAATCATTGAGTATACGTTGTTTACGTACTCATACTACACTTCTGTGCATCTTTGTTGCATAGGTATATGTATCTCTAGTGGCCTACTGGGCATAGCAGCGCGGATGATTCTGGGACTAGGTGAGCTGCATTGTTCGAGGTGACCCACAGCTAGTGTAGTTCCTTTCAGCATTTTTATTATTTATTCCCTATCCACTATATTTTGGACAGATGTTGTATTTTATTTTCCTTATCAGTAGATGCTCATGCACTTGTGACAACGGGTTCTGGGATGGTTTTCGAAAGATGTGTACTAATAATTATTACTTAATTTGAATTGAAGTAGGGATTGTTTTAATTATGAAAATGTAAGGAAAAATCCTAGATTTTCCAAGGTAATGAAAAATAGAATTTAATTGATTATTCAGTTGGCTTGCCTGACAGCGGTGTCTGGCGCCACCACGACCCTTAGTTGATTTTGGGTCGTAACATTTTTGATAATTTCTTTGTTTTTTAGATCTTTGAACCCGTGTTCAACTAATGCTATAACAAGTTTATTATTTATTCTAACAAACTCCTTTACTTCTTTCTGCTTATACGTTTTATTTAGCCCTCTAACATTCCAAGTTATAAAACTCATACTGGAATGAAATAAGGATGATGATAATACCCCTGATCTCCTTGGCTACTATTCAGACTAGTACCCGATTTTCCATTCCTTTGGTCAATCATCAAACTCTGGAATCCATTAGTCTCATCAACACTATGGCCCTCATGTTGTTTAGCTTTGGTTGGTCTTGCTGCTGATTTGCCTGCCACTGTGATCCAACCTCCTTCCTTATTTTGCATTTCATCTCTTCCTTGTTCTGGTTCAGTGCTTTAATTGACTGAACTTTCTTGCATCTGCTGATTGTCCTTATTACCATTTCCTCCTTCTTTATCAGTTCTGACCCATATCATTCTGCCATTGTTAGCCTTTTTCTTCTACACATTTCTTTGCCGTTACATTGGCTTCCTATTTTTAGTACAGTCATGTCCTATTTTCAAACACTTTCTGCAGTACTTTGGTTCCCAATCATACTCCACCTCCTGTACCAATTCCTTCCCTTTAGGATCTGGTAGTTTCACCTGCCTTTGAAGGGGCTTAGTGATGTCCATTTCTACTAATAATCGAGCATATGAGACCCTAATTGCTCCGGTCGTACATCCATCAGCATAAATAGGATTACCTAGGGCACTTCCTATTTTTCTTAATGCAGTCATACTCCACCAGTTAGTGGGTAAGTTGGGAAACTTAACCCATAATGGAATTGTCTTTAACACTTCATTATGTAAATTAAAATCCCCCGACCATGCCTTCATAATAATTGGCCGATTATTGACTGTATGTGGCCCAAAGTACAATACTTGGTCCGTTTTCTCAATACTGTTGAATCGTATAATGAAATAATCTTCATTGTGATAGTAAATCTGAGGTTTGATTGAGTACTTACCCATTGAATTCACAAATCTGTCCATAGCTCCAATAGTGAGAGATTCTCCTATCACGTATATTACAATACCACTTTTCCATTTCTCGGTCTCCTGTTCTACATCTTCAGCCTCTAACTTCACTATTTTCTCACCGTTCTGCACAATTGGGGCAATAAATTGTAGATTCATTCCCTTCATGGCCAATTTATTCCCAGCCACCACGTTTGCCCATGTTTTAGTCCTGTTTTCATTATGCTTTTCATCATCTTTAGTTTTCTCTACAGTACCATAATTGCATGGTACTGTTCCATTCGTGTTCTTCTTTGTCCCTTGCTCTTGTCTTCCCATCTCATCTCCTCTAGTAGTGACTGCCATTGGAGCTGGAGTACTCATTCCTTCGTTCATTTTCCCTTTGCTTCTAGCTATATCTCCTTCTTCTCTATTTTCTCCAGCTTGCATGTTTCTTGATGTAGGTCTTTCCTCTAGTTCTTCGATTTGTATCCCTTTTGGAGATACAAATAACTCTAGCACTGCATTCCTAGTTGCTGAAGAACGCTGCTCATCTGTCGCATTCTTTTGTTGATTCCGCTTAGGTCTTTCCCTCCCTCCCATGCTTCCAGCGCATGTTAGCTAACCACATTAACTTGTGCCGAGAGAAAAGTTAGAGAGAGAAAAGTTCTACGAAATCCAGTTTCTCTTCGGGATTTCCCTTTTTTATTGTATATGATATTTTTATGATTTTACCTATAATTTAAATTATGTTATATTATAAATTATAATTTAAATTTATTAAAATTATAAATAGAATATTCCTTTTTATAAATTTGTCACAAAATCTGAATACTTTTATAATTTTTATTTAATATAACGCGTATTAAGCATATCTCTAAGTTATATTTCTTAGTGTTAAATAGATAATCTTTTAGAAGTTTGTTATAAAATCTACCTTTACATTTAATAATTATAAGATTTTATATTACCTGCATTGAGCATATATTTATAAGGTTCTCATTATTTTTATTCTCGATTATGTAAACAAATTTTTTAAAATTTAATTTCTATTAATATCATTATCGATAAGATTAAATGATCTTATTTCAATTTTATTTTTATCATCCTTTTTATTATTAAACATTATTAAATTATATGTTTGGTTATCATTTTTTACTTTTTTCAATTTGAAAATTACATTTAGTTTCAATATAGGTACATAGAATAAATATTAGAAAAGAAAAAAAAATCATGATGCTAAAAAGGTAAAAGATTAAAAATAAAAAGAAATAAATTCTGAATTAAAATAGGTATTTTAAAAAAGGTTAACTGAAAAATGAGGGAGAATGACAATTGTTCAAAATAGAACAGTATGATGACCCAAAGGGGTCATCACTTATTTTTCTACTCTTTATGTGCTTCTGAGGTCTCAAAGACCTCATTTGGGGTTGCCTCGATTTGTGTGCGCAGTCCAGATGTATAGCCGGAAAGCTTAAATAGGAATTATGTGTGAAAAATGATAAATTTTTATATTAATATGGATATATTTGACTTCAGTTAATATTTTTGGTAAACGGATCCAGACCCGTAATTTGACGGTCCCGGAGGGTCCGTAGAAAAATATGGGACTCACGCATATGCTCAGAATAGAATTCCGAGGTCTAGAGCCCGAGAAATGAATTTTTTTGTGAAATTGTTCTTCTGAAATTATTAAGGAAACTGGAAATGAAATTTGATTAAAAGACTGTGGTATCGGGCTTGTATTTTGGTTTCGATTCCCGGTACATGTCTTATATATAGTTTAAGTACTTTCTATAAAGTTTGGTTTAATTGGACGTCATTTGACGTATTTTGGACTAAAAACTCTAAACTTGATATTTTATGGGAATTGGAAGGAAATCATGGGTCTTGAGGCCTAATTTGATGATTTATGATATTTTTTGGGCGATTTGATCGCACAGATGAGTCCGTAGTATATTTTTGAGTTTATATGTATGTTCGATTTGGAGTCCCGAGGGCTCGGGTGAGTTTTGAGTAGGTCCCGGGAGGTCTTAGGCTAGAAATATCAGATGGTTGCAGGTTCAGGGAGTTGCAGGCCCCCAGCGCGCCCGCGGTCAATTTCGCGTGGTCATCGCTGGAAGCCGCACGGCCGCGGTGCATTCTTGCGCGGTCCGCGTGGCTAGGTTCAGAGGGCCATTGGTTCAAGTCGACCAGTGCGGACGCGTGACTAATCAGTGCGGTCCGTGCTGGATGGGTTCAGAGAGGGTCATTTTTTTCCAGTCCCTCAGCGCGGCCGCGGTGCACTTTTGCGCGGTCCGCGCTGAGCCTCCAATAGGCTATAAAAGGTCAGGATTTTCAGTCATTTTTCACTTTTTTTCAAAATCCAAAACACAAGAGGCGATTTTCCTAACGATTCTTCTTCTTCAAAACGATTGGTAAGTGATTTCTAACTTATTTTCTTTACTCCTTAACATCTTTAAACATAATTTATACTTCAAAACAAAGATTTCAGTGGGGAAATTTTGGAATTTAGGGTAGAACTAGGTTTTCTAAAATTGGGGGTGTTGGACCTCAATTCGAGGTTCGATTCCAAAATAACTTATATATTTGAGTTCATGGGGGAATGGGTAATCAAGTTTTGGTTCTAACCTCGGGTTTTGACCATGTGGGCCCGTGGGCATTTTTGACCTTTGGGGTAAAGTGATGAAAAAGCTATAATTAGTCATCGGGTTTGATTTGTTTAGCACATATTGATAACATGAAGTCCTTATTGCATAGATTTGGGTCGAGTTGGAGCCGAATTCGAGAGGGAAAGAAATTGTTGAGGATTGAGTTGTCCGTTGAAGTTTGAGGTAAGTGTTCGGTCTAACCTTAGCTTGAGGGAATAGGATTTGAGTTTTGTTTGCTACTTGCTAATTGTCGAGTACGGTGTGTAGGCATGGTGACGTGTATCTATACATTGGTATCTAGCATAACCGTGAGTCCTTAAAACGTGATTATCATGATTTTGTTGGGAATCCTATGTTTAATTGAGGATTTCTATCTATTGTAAAGAACATGTGAAAGACATTATGATCCTTTGATTTTCGTGGAGTATTAGCTCGGTTGTGATACGAATTGAGAAGGTATAAGAGATTATGAAATTCTTGGGAGCATTGGCTCAAGTGATAAAGTGAGATATGAAGTAAGAAATAAAAGAAAGCTAATGAGTTATTGGTTATTCCCATGCCGGGATATTTTGCTGTTTGGTAGACTTTTCTCCCTTGCCGGGATATTGAAATTGTTGTTATTGTTCCCTTTCCGTGATTTCTATTTTGTTTGTCTATTCCCTCGCCCCATTGTTTGTGATTGTTGTTTGGGTGAGGACGAGTGATAAAGCACGAAGGGTGATCCCGTGCATGATTGTGATATGAATACTAATGCACGAAGGAACATTCCGTGCTATGATATGATTACTAATGCACAAAGGAACATTCTGTGCCATGATATGTTTACTAATGCATGAAGGAACATTCTGTGCCATGATATTTTTACTAATGCATGAAGGAACATTCCATGCTATGATATGATTACTGTTATAGCCCCTACAGCATGCTCCCCCCCCCCCGTCTTTATCTGATTAATTTCTGTGTTTCTACTCTATTGAATATATATATATATATATATATATATATATATATATATAGAACTGCACAGGTTGATTGGTAGTCTGGTCCTAGCCTCGTTACTACTTCGTCGGGGTTAGGCCAGGCACTTACTAGCACATGGGGTCGGTTGTGCTGATGCTACACTCTGTGCATCTTTTTGCACAGATCATGGAGCTAGAGCAGCTTTTGGACAGCAGTAGTAGATTTGGGAGCTGACTTCAGTCTAGAGATACTGAGGTAACCTTGCTGATATCCGCATGCTCGGAGTCTCTTCTATCTTTACTTTAGTTTGTTATCCTTTGTACCGGAACAAACATAATTATGTTTTTATTTAGACACTGTATTTAACATTTGCTAGACGTTTGTGAGATTGCGACTCCTGTTCTTGGGTAGTGTATTGAATTTCCGCATTTGCTTTCAGTTTATTTATATTAAGACTTTCCCTTTTCTATTAATTGTTTCATTAAAAAAATGTCGTTGTTTGCTAAAAGAGGTAATAAATAATTGGCTTGCCTAGTTCCTAATAGTAGGCGCCATCACGACTCCCGAGGATGGGAAATCCGGGTCGTGACAAGTTGGTATCAGAGCACTAGGTTGCATAGGTCTCACAACTCACGGACAAGCTCGGTAGAATCTGAGGGATCAGTACGGAGACGTCTGTATTTAACCCCCAGAGGCTACAGAGTTAGGAAAATTTCATCTTTTGTTCTTTCTTGTCGTGCGATTCTGTTTCTCAAACGTGGATTGTCTTTCTACTCTGTTCTTTCGTAGATGGCAAGAACACGTGCTTCCTCTTCTACCGCGCAGCAGCCCGAGCCCCCGACAGCATCTCTTACGAGGGGTAGAGGGCGAGGTCGAGGCCGTGCCAGAGGCCGATGCAGGGGCAGAGCTCAGCCTCGAGCAGCAGCCCCAAAGGTGGAACCTCAGATTGATTATGACGAGGCGGTTCCAGCTCCAACAGCTCCGGTGGGCCCAGCTCAGCTTCAGGATGCTTTGGTCAGATTGGTAGGCCTTATGGAGAGCGTCACTCGAACGGGTTTGCTTCCAGTAGCACCAGCCACCTCTTAGGCTGGATGAGGGGTCCAAACTCCTGCTACACGTACTCCGGAGCAGATAGCTCCCCAGGCTCAGGCTCCAGTGGTGCAGCCAGTCGTGACAGTTCAGCCGGTATTGTGACTCAGACCGGCGATGGAGCGGCTATGTCCGCCGATGCTTTGTAGAGGCTGGATAGGTTTACCAAGCTCTTCACCACCATATTCAGCGGTGCTTCTTCAGAGGACCCCCAGGATTTCTTATATAGCTGCCGTGAGGTTCTTCTGACTATGGGTATTGTGGATACCAATGGGGTCGACTTCGCCACCTTTCGTCTATCTAGATCAACCAAGACTTGGTGGAGGGACTATTGTTTAGCCAGACCAGCAGGGTCGCCATCTCTGACTTGGGACCAGTTTGCAGAGTTGTTCTTGGAGAAGTTTCTTCCCGTTACTCAGCGAGATGCTCTTCGCAGGCAGTTTGAGCGCCTTCAGTAGGGCTCTATGACAGTCACAGAAAATGAGACCCGGTTCATTGATCTAGCTCGCCATGCTATTGTTATACTCCCCACCAAGAGAGAGAGGGTGCGAAGTTTTATTGATGGTTTGATTCAGCCAATCCGTCTCCAGATAGCTGTGGGAGCCGGGAGCGAGATTTCTTTTCAGGAGGCGGCCAATGCGGTTCGTTGAGTTGAGATGGATCTTGCACAAGGAGGTGGTCATGGGTCAGATAAGAGGCCCCATCATGCAGGTAGGTTCAGTGGTACCTCATTTGGAGATAGAGATTCTTATGGTAGAGGCCATCCTCCGAGGCCCTTTCAGTCAGCTCTTCAGGTTTCTCATGGTACTTCAGGTGGTCATTTGTTCTCAGCCGCACTATTCTGACCAGCAGCCTCACAGTTCACCATCAGCACCCATCAATGCCCCACCACTTTAGAGTTTTTGGGGTGGACATTGAGGTCGACAGGGTCAGCAGCCTCAGCAGCCGAGGGCTTGTTACGCTTGTGGTGACCCGAGACACATTGTCAGATTTTGCCCTCGAGCTTCGAGCAGTTCCCAGCAGCAGGGTCCTCATCCTATAATATAGGCATTAGGTGATCCACAAGCCGCCCAGCTAGCTAGAGGCGGGTGTAGAGTTCATAGAGGTGGAGGTAGAGATCATAAAGGTGGAGCTCGGACCGCCAGAGGTAAAGGCCAGCCAGTAGCCGATCGTCCCAGGAATATGGTTCAGGGAGGTGGGACCCAACCCCGGTGTTATGCTCTTCCAGCTAGGCTAAAGGCTGAGTCTTCAGATGCAGTTATTACAAGTACTATTCTGGTCTGTTATAGGGATGCTTCAGTGCTATTTGACCCTGGGTCTACATATTCGTATGTGTCATCCTATTTTGTTCCGCACTTGGTCATGCCTAGTGATGCTTTAAGTATTCCTGTTTACGTATCTACACCGGTAGGTGATTCCATTGTGGTCGACCAAGTTAATCGTTCCTTTGTGGTAGTGTTTGAGGGTCTTGAGACCCGTGTTTATTTATTGCTCTTAGACATGGTGGATTTCGACGTCATATTAGGGATGGATTGGTTGTCCCCGTATCATGCCATATTGGATTGCCATGCCAAGACCGTGACCTTCGCTTTACCAGATTTACCCCGTTTGGAGTAGAGAGGGACCTCAGGTCATACCACTCACAGTGTTATCTCATATGTGAAGGCTCGGTGCATGGTCGAGAAGGGGTGTGTAGCTTATCTGGCGTATGTTCGTGACTCCAGCGCAGAGGTCCCTTCTATTGATTCTGTACCTATTGTTCGGGAGTTCCCCGAGGTTTTCCCTTCAGACCTGCCGGGTATGCCGCCCGACAGGGATATTGATTTTTGTATTGATCTGGCTCCGGGCACATAGCCTATTTCTATCCCGCCATATCGCATGGCCCCGTCGGAGCTAAAAGAGTTAAAGGACCAACTGCAGGATTTTTTAGATAAGGGTTTCCTTAGACCCAGCGTCTCGCCTTGGGGTGCGCCGATGTTATTTGTAAAGAAAAAGGATGGTTCGATGAGGATGTGCATTGATTATCGGCAATTGAACAAAGTGACGATAAAGAACAAGCATCCACTGTCGAGGATTGACGATTTGTTCGACCAGCATCAGGGTGCAAAGGTGTTTTCAAAGATAGACTTGAGATCTGGCTACCATCAGTTGAGGATTAGGGCATTCGATATCCCTAAGACAGCATTCCGTACTCGGTACGGGCATTATGAGTTCCTGGTCATGTCATTTGGGTTGACCAATGCTCCAGCAGCATTTATGGAGTTGATGAACCGAGTGTTTAGGCCTTATTTGGACTTGTTCATGATAGTATTTATTGATGATATTCTGATATACTCCCGCAGTCAAGAGGAGCACGAGCAACACCCCAAAGTGGTTCTTTAGACTCTGAAGGATAGCTAGTTATATGCTAAGTTCTCAAAGTGTGAATTCTTGTTGAGTTCGGTTGCATTCCTGGGTCACGTCGTATCAGCAGAGGGTATCCAGGTGGACCCGAAGAATATTGAGGCAGTCAAGAACTGGCCTCGACTAGCTTCAGCTACAGAGATTTGAAGTTTCTTGGGGTTAGCAGGATATTATCGTCGGTTCGTGGAGGGGTTTTCATCTATTGCAACCCCGATGACCAGATTGACCCAGAAGGGTGCCCAGTTTAGATGGTCGGATGAGTGTGAGGTGAGCTGTAAGAAGCTCAAGATAGCTCTGACTACGACACTGGTATTGGTTTTGCCCACAGGTTCAGGGCCTTACACAATCTATTGTGATGCTTCCCGTATTGGGCTTGGTACAGCATTGATACAGGATGGCAGAGTCATTGCCTATGCTTCGAGGCAGTTGAAGATCCACGAGAAGAATTATCCGGTTCATGATCTAGAGTTGGCAGCTATTGTTCATGCTTTAAATATTTGGAGACATTATCTATATGGTGTGACGTGTGAGGTGTACACTGATCACAAGAGTCTTCAGTACTTGTTCAAGTAGAAGGAGTTGAATTTGAGGCAGATGAGGTGGTTGGAGTTGCTGAAAGATTATGATGTTACTATCTTGTACCACCCGGGGAAGGCCAATGTGGTGGCCGATGTATTGAGTAGGAAGTCCGCCAGGATGGGTAGACTTGCTTATATTCCGGCCAGCCAGAGGCGGCTTGCTTTGGATGTTCAGGCTTTGGCCAATCGATTCGTGAGGTTGGATATTTCTGAGCCTAGCCAAGTGTTAGCTTGCACGATCGCTCGTTCTTCATTATTGGAGCGTATCCGTGATCGACAGTTTGATAATCCCCATTTGTGTGTCTTGAGAGACACGATGCAGTGTGCAGGTACCAAGAAGGTGACCTTAGATGATGATGGTGTCTTGAGATTTCAGGGGCGAGTTTGTGTGTCCAATGTTGATGGGATTCGAGAGTTGATCTTAGCGGAGGCCCATAGTTCCCGGTATTCTATTCACCCAGGCGCCGCGAAGATGTATCAGGATTTGAGGCAGTACTATTGGTGGCGCAGAATGAAGAAAGAAATTGTTGCATATGTGGCTCGATGTTTGAATTGTCAGCAGGTTAAGTATGAGCATCAGAGGCCTGGTGGACTGTTTCAGAGGATTGAGCTTCCCGAGTGGAAGTGGGAGAGGATTACAATGGATTTTGTTACTGGTCTCCCGTTGACCCGGAAGAAGTTTGATGCGATTTGGGTTATTGTTGATAGGCTGACCAAGTCAGCGCATTTCATTCCTGTGGCAGTCTCATATTCTTCTAAAAGACTCGCTGAGATCTGTGAGCACGTGATTTTTGCCCTATATGAGAATTACTCCCAAAAATTCAAAATAAAATAGTTTTTTGTCATTTGCAATTGTTGTGAATTTTGTGTTATTTTTCTTTTATTGTTTACATTTGTCTGTGCATGTTTATTTGTTGAAATTAATGAAAATACAAAAATATGTCGCATTTGCGTTTAGGATTTAATTTACAATTAAGAGTAATTAAGTTTGTTTTACAAAAATGAAAAAATCACAAAAAATATGAACTGTGCATTTTTAGCATTTAATATCAAATTGTGTGATTTGATCTTTAATTGTTTAATTTTGTGTGATAATTATTATTAGGAGTTAATTAGTATTTTAAGTTAATTTTGATTTTACAATTTATTTTTAGAATTTTTGTAATTAGGAATTAAAAAGAAAAATAAGAGAAAAAGAAAGGAACAAAATGGAGAAGAAAATCGGAACTGGGCTGTTTTAATTTGACCAAAGTCCAGGCCCAAAACATTTCTTTACCGGGTCCAGCAGACCCTTCTCACAGAACTAGGAAACGACGTAGTATGGTGGTTCAACCACGTCGTTTCAACGTCAACAGATCTTGACCATTCATCCAAAACCATCCAACGACTCACATCCCATCTCCCTTACCCGTTCCTTTACCCGACCCGGTTCACCCAGAGACCCATTGTTCTCATTTAACCAAACGACGTCATTTCCATCTAAGGGAGTTGATCCATGCCGTCGATCTCACTTGATCGAATGGTTTGGATTCAATATCCCCCCTGGTATATATTTTCCCAAAACAACCCAACCCCCAGGCCAAACCCCCCCTCGCTCGTCTCTCTCAAACCTTCAGAGATGGGCTCGCCTTCCTCCGCCTAGCTCCGCCGTCAACCACCCACTGGAAATCGCCTCACGGCGGTTCCGGTGGTCTAATGATCCTCATCTTTACACCATCGAACCCCCACGACCTCCCCGTCCCAACCCCCATAATAGTTTCCATCGTATCCCTGTGGAGCTTTTCGAATATTCGATCAAAGAATCAGTCAAAACCCCTAGTCCATCCAATGACCACCAAACTCACACCCCTTGACCCCAAGACCTCCCTCACTACTAGGACAAATTTGGTTTTCGTCGAATCAACCCAGGATTCGTCGAATATCAATTTTTGACCACTTGAACCCTAGCGCCGCCCTAAAACTCCTTGGTGGCGGCGCCATTACCAAACCCTCATAAAATCACACCCAATGATCCACCTTACCTCCTCACTCCTAATCCTTAACCAACTTGGTTCAAATCCGAGTAAAACTCGTTGAATGGCGGAGGGTTCTGCGGTTCTAGGTTGTTTCGAAGTTATCAAGGTCAAATTGGTTTCTACTTAGTATTATAAGCCTGTTTCTGACGAAATAGGCATATAATACTAACTGGAAATCAATTTCGAAGAATTTGTTGGCTGGAATCCGAAATTCAGTAAGTTTTCTCAAATTTCTTCTTTTCTTTTTCTATATGCTTGTTTGTCTGTGTTTCGTTGTATGTTTGTTTGAATTAATTCTGTTGTATTCGTCATTTCTGATTAAGTAGTTCTTCCCCCTATTTCGGACCATTTTTTTTTTGTCCAGTGTTCTCCTGATTGATCAACATGTGGTTAAATAGTTTCATCAATTAATCTGTCTTATTTGTGTTTCAGTAATTCTTTTCGAGTTGGTTAATGTCGAGTGTTTATGTGTTGATCCTTATATTCCCAACTTCAGAACCTCGTTCAGTTATTGTTAATGTTCTTTCATCTTTGTCTGAGGTTAATTTTAAAATGCAAGTTGTTTCAAAGTTTATTGTGTTTGTGCCAGTCAAAATTTCTCTTGGTAGTTCAATAAGATTTTGTCTTGTTTCATTAATTGAATTGAAGCCTGCTGTTTAATCCTACTGTTTAAGTTGTTTCTGATGTGAATCTGACCATGTTGTCTTGTCCTAATGTTGTTGATTGGGAATTAGTTTCATCTGTTTAATTAGTCAATTGCTATGCTTGAATTGGTTATACCTGCAAATTGAAAGTAATTGGATTGGGGTAAGACAGTAGTTCCAAGGCATCAAGGAGGGTAATTTAGGTATACAAAACTTGCAGAATAGTTTAAGTTGAGTGCTCTGTCCACTAAAGTGCTAATGTGATATTAAACTAATGCACTAGTAGGGAAAAAAGCATAATAGGGGTAAAGAGATTGAATAAGTCAATAGACAATTAGTAGTGGAGATATTCCTAAGTGGATACTGCACTAGTGTTGATTCTAAGAGCTAAAATATGCACCAATTATTAAGTTTAAAGGCACTAAGGTAGTGGTTGATTAAAGAAAAGGAGGGGATAATCTAATGGTGGATTGGTAATGGATATAGCACTAGTTGGATGCCTATTAATAGGCTGAAAATCAGAGAGAACAGAGGACTAGGTTTGGGGGAGATCAAAAATACCAAAAGGGCATTCTCTGTCAGCTTTTAATCATTTTTAGAGGATTTTCAGACCATAAGAGAGTGAGCTTAGTTGAGGAACCAGTTTTCAGGTAGTCTTTGATCAATTTGAGAAGAATTTTGAAACTAAGAAAGAAGATCAGAGAGTTTTTAGAGCCTCCAAAAGTCCCCCCCCCCCAAAATCTATCTAAGTTTACACAGATCTGAAGTTATCCCATCAGTTTTCAATTTTGATTTTGAATTTCAAATTTCTTAAATCTTAAAAAAAAAACCAAATAAAAACAGAAAAAATATGAGAAAACCACAAAAACAGTATTGTTCCATTCAATCTCTTAGCTGATTTCCAGTTTTAGGTAGTTGATTTGCATTTTTAGCTCAATATCGGATAGCTGAAGCTCAGCCGTGTATCTGGTCTGTTCCAAGTGGGTTTTGGGTTCAATCGGAACAGTTTTGGATCAATTTAGAGGTTGTGTTGCTAAAATGTGTTTCTAGGTTCAATCTGAAGGTTATTGGGTGTATTTGAATCTGTTTTGTTGATCTATTGACCTTGTTGATTTTAAAACATTCCTGAGCTCTTCCTAGACTGATAAATGTGTTTCTGGGCTGAAACTGGGTTGATTGGTGTTGTTTGAACTCACAAATGTGGTTGCTGTGATCTGTTGTGTGTTACTGCTGCTGATCCGCCTCCTCTCTTCCATTTCATTGCTATTTCAGGTACATATTCTGATTTCTATGAACTGTTGAAGAACTGATGTAATTTGAGCTGAGGAAATATATGATGAAGCGTTATTTGAAATGCTACTTGAATTTGCCTTCTAGAGTTACTTTGCTTCTGTTTGGTTTTAATGCATAAGATAGCTTGTTGCTTGAAGTTTGAGTACTTTGTATAATTAGATTGTGCTAGACTATACAAATTGTTACTTCTCAGGTTCATACGATTGAAACGAGTTAAAATTAGTTATAATTAATTGTTCGAAATAATTAGCTTGTTTTGTGATTATTAATGTCAATTTAGTAATGTTCGTCAGAATTAGTTCGAAATAATTAGCTTTGCTTTGTGATTATTAATGTCCAGAAATTTACTTGTAATCAGATAGTTAAGATCAACTAAGCCTTAAGATATAATGTGAGTGGTCAATGTTTCAATTTAAATAGGTGACTATAGTTTTTCTTTTTTCTTTTTTTTTTTTAAATTATTGAAATTCTTTAGTCCACTTTAGGATATCTTTAATAAAAATGAGACGAGCTTCGCCAAATAAAACGTACAAATTACGGGGCCCTCATGAATGTATATATTAAAATGCTTAGATTTCGGGACGGGTTGTTTAGCGAATTTCACGGCCTTTCCTAAAATAATAATGCGTTAGTCTCTTTAGGCGCGTGTTTAATAATTTTACCTTCTTAAACTCGGGTGCACATTTATGTGACCCAAATCCAAATCTCAACGGAGTCGAAATATGTCAATAACCACAGGTACATTGATGTGACGTGGTTTGAGACGCATTTTCACAACGTTGCAATTCTTATAAAATTATAATAAATAAAAGCGGTTAAAACGTAAAAAATCCACAAAGGTTCGAACATGTTTTAAAATCAGATAAATAAGCCGAATATGACAGTTGAGCGACCGTGCTAGAACCACGATACTCGGGAATGCCTAACACCTTCTCCCGGGTTAATAGAATTCCTTATCCAGATTTTTGGTTCGCGGACTATAATATAGAGTTAATCTTTTCCTCGATTCGGGATTCAACCGGTGACTTGGGACACCATTAATCTCCCAAGTGGCGACTCTGAATCTTTAATAATAATCCCATTTCGATTGTCCCTTAATTGGAAAAACTCCCTCTACCACATCCCTCGCGGGGTGCGGTAGGCGTAAAAAGGAGGTGCGACAGCTCTGGCGACTTTGCTGGGGAAATCAAAAAACCCAGAACTTTGGTTCAGGGTTCAAGAATTTGAGCTTGGTATATTTGTTGTATTTGGAGTGTATATTATCTGATTTTTACATGTTGTGCTTAATGTGCAAAATGATGCTTTTATCGCTTTGATATTATTTGAACTGTACATATAAAACTGTGCCAAAACCCTTCTCTTCTCACCTATGAGGAGTGCACGCTGGTCGTGACTTCTTTCTGTTAGTGTCATATCGCAAAATAGAATGAGGATTCGAAGGAGTTACAAAATCGGATGATCTTTTGGTTACCGGTACGCAGTTCCCATCCTCGGCTCGAGTTGTCCACTCGGGTAAGCTAGGTCTAGAACAAACACCCAGGATAAACCTAGTATAACAAAACCTCATCCCTAGTAGGAACGCTTATTTGCATCATGTTGCATTCGACTTAGGGGACTCAACACAGGGGTTGGGTTCGTCAAGGACAGGCAACCTGAAATGAAAAAAAGACCATCCTGCTGCATCATGTTTGTTTTACGCATTTATTTGCTTCAGACTTGCGTGCTGACCGGTTTCTGAAAATCGGGAATACTGGGAAATTGTGAAAAAAAAGAGATAGCAGTGTAGGGAGATAACTATTTTTTATAGAAAAATAAAACCAATATCCAAGTAGTGTCGAAACTCTGAGGAAACGAAAAGGAAAGAAAAATGTGTTTTTTTAGTTTTAACTTATTTGAAAAAAAAAAGAAGAAAAGAGTTTTATTTTTTAAAATAGTTTATTTTATTTTCCACTAAAAAAAAATGTTTTCAAAAAATATTCTACTTCATTTGCCAATAAAGGAAAAAATGTGATTTGGTTTTCAAAAAATAGTTTGTGTTTTAAAATGAAAAAAAAAAGAATTCGTTTTATTTGCCAACGATTTGAAAAAAAAAGGTTTCTTTTTCAAATATAGTTTTTTTTATTTGGCAGAACTACGCTGGTTTGATTCTCACCGGATGTGAGATACGTAGGCAACCCTAATCGGGTCCAACCTCCCCTTTTGCAAAAATAGCCAAAAAATGTCAAATTTTAATTTTTGTTATAAATAAGTCTGGTGATGTCGTTCTTGTCAAAAATAGCCGAATATTCCCGAAAGGAACGCCGGAAGGCTGACTTTGCATAAACGGCCACCTTTGGTCATTTTTTTTAGATATTGGCCGGTTGACCCTCACAGCCTTAAAATCTTCGTCCCCGAGGCGCTGAAAGGTCGTGTTTGCAATACCGGGTCCTTTATTTTAATTCGAAAAAAATCATTAATAAGTCGGGTGATGCTGTTCTTGTCAAAAATAGCCGAATGTTCCCGAAAGGGACGCCGGAAGGCTGATTTCGCATAAACAGCCACCTTTGGGTCATTTTTTAGATTTTTGACCGGTTGGCTCATACAACCTTAAAATCTTCGTCACCGAAGTGTTGAAAGGCTGTGTTTGCAAAACCAGGACTTTTGTTTTAATTTAAAAAAAATAAGAAAAAAAGAGTTAGTGGGCAAGTGAATGCCGTTGTGATTTTCGGTCAAAATAAGCCGAGCCAGCTTCGGCAGTGTATTGAACTGTTCTTACCGAGATAGCCTTAGAGTATCTTTCAGTTGTCGAAAGATTGTTTTCGTAAAAGAACGGACAAGTTTGTAAAAGTGTCATAAAATAGATCCTCCCCGGCCCAAAATTCATGAGAAATTGGGAAGGGGCCACGTTTGCAAAAAATAGCCATTTGGTTAAAATTGGCATATAGGGGAAGGAATCTGTCAGACTGTTTTTTAAAATTTGTATTTCTTTTGACTAGAGTATGTGGGTTGTTTAATGTTCAAGTCTCTATCTTGTCTTTCACCAGAGTCTGTTAGTTCGATCCAAGTTTGCCAGATTTTTTAATCATTGTAACCAAAGTGTGTTTTACTGTGAAAAATTAAAAATTCCAAAATATGTTTTATTGTTTTTTTACCTCGCATCGGCCCGAATTACGCAAGGTCTGATTCATGCGGAGTCATGATACATAGGCAATCTCCATAAGATTCGACCACAACTATATATGTATATAAAAAAAAGAAAAAAAGGAGAAAAAATGTTGATAATAATAAGGACCGACCAAGTCCATTCTAACATGTTTTGTTTTGAATTGTAAAGTAAGTTGAGGTGGTTGGTTTGTGGCAAGCGGACAACGCAAGATCCCCAAAAGATGGTACAGGAGGAAATAACCCAAAGATTGAAAATCTTAGAACAGCGGTTGAAAAACACGCAAGGGTTGGCAGGTCAAAAGAGTGTTGCTTTCAAAGATCTATGTCTGTTCCCCGATGTCCACTTGCCGCCTGGTTTCAAGATTCCCAAATTTGAAAAGTAAGATGGACATGGACACCTCGTAGCCCACTTGAAAAGGTATTGCAATCAACTAAGGAGTATAGGAAGAAATGAAGAATTGCTAATAGCTTATTTTGGGGAAAGTCTTACGGGAGTAGCATCTGAATGGTTTTTGGATCAAGACGCATCTCGCTGGTACGTCTAGAACGACATGGCACAGGCCTTTGTCAAATAATTCCAATAAAACATCGACAATGCCCCAGACCGCATTTTCCTTTCAAATCTGAAGAAGAAACCCAGTGAAAGTTTCAGGGAATATGCCCTTAAATGGAGAGAGCAAGCAACTCGAGCTAAGCCACCTATGGATGACCACGAGTTAATCACTATCTTCCTTCAGGCTCTAGAGCCGGATTACTTTCAGAACATGATGTCCGTGGTCGGTAAATCCTTCTTGGAGGTAATCAAAATGGGAGAAATGGTAGAGAACGGTCTTAAGACAGGCAGAATTATAAGTCAAGCAGCTCTCAAGGCTGCAGCTTAGGCTGTCCAAGTTGAATCTGGTGACGCGAATGAGAGGGATGAAGAAGTCATGATGACGTCAAGGTCAAGAAGAGGTCCCAGAAGAACACCTCGACGCTATGCACAGCCTCGACAGATTTTCCATAACTGCCCTAAGCAATACTATCCACCTCAGAACCCACCATACTCAGTTGATCCACCTCAGTATGTTGTCCAGCCATCAAATCATCCAAGAAAACGGGCACGGGTGTCACAAGATCTCCACCAGCTTCCTCAGAATTTCCAGTGTCTTATAAACCATATCCAAGCCAGGGATATAGAAGGGAACATAAACTGAAAGATAATTTTACACCAATAGGAGGGTCCTATGCAAGCTTATTTAAGAAGTTAAAACAACATGACATGATTGCACTTATTCCTCCAAATCATGTAGACCCACATGCAAGAAGCTTTGATCCATCTAAAAGGTGTGAATACCATTCCAATGCCCAGGGGCATAATGTGGAAAGTTTTCGGGATCTGAAAAGGGAAATAGAAAGGATGATCCATGAAAGATTGATTGTGATTCAAGACAGTGACACCCAGAATATCGCGTTGAATCCTTTACCTGCACATGATGATACACACTTTGTGGCGGTGATGCCTGGTAACATGGGATATGAGAATCCATTCGGGAATTTGCGGACTGAAATGGGAGAAGGCCATAGTGATTCTGATAACCAGATTTGTGGCTAAATGTCAGGCTTATCAATTGGAGCGTCACACAAGAAGGAATCTTGGTGGCTTATTTTGTTGTCATTTCTGTTGTCCGGGTTATTTCAGGGTTGTAATCCAAATATTGTCTTGTAGCTCAAACCCTTTTATCCTTTTATTTTCTTTTGATCGTAGTGTCTCATTAATGTTGTCTAGGTTTGGTTCTAAAGGTTGTAACCCAGTTTATTGTGCTTGTTTTGTTGTAAAAATCCTTTTCCCGTATGTCTAATGCAATTCTCGATCTCCCGCTATTCCTAGTAATTTTTTTTGGGGTTTAAGCCTTTTCTCTTTATATTTATTTTCTGTCAACTCTAGTGACACGACATGTGCTATAATTCTGGCCTAACCTTAAAAGTTAATCATGAAGCAATTGGGAGGTGATCGGGACATTTAAAAAAAATAAGAACTGTTTGAGATTATTTGGAGCCCGAGTCGTGTGACATCGGGGCAAGTAAAACATAAAGAAAACCGTAAAAGCAAGCTGGCCAAATTGACATGGGGTCGTTCATGGTAATAAAAATGAGAGTGTTTCCCAACAGTGCATTAAAGATATGACGAATGTTAATCGTGTTGTTTGCACTTGACATGTTTTGAAGATTGGAATGACGGAGGCATTTTGTTCTGCTATCCAAACACCTTATCCTTCGTTAACCCTTTGACCTTTATTTGATTTCTTTCATACCCCTCCTTCGGAATCGGTAGCAAAGGGTAGAAACACAAACGTGGAAGAAAAAGAAAAAAAGAGGGAAAACAAAGCAACAAAGAAAGAGAAAAAAAAAAGATAAAGGAAAAGAAAATAAAAATAGTAATAAGTGACAAGGAAATCAGTTTGGGAACTACGTTTGACCTGATTCCTCAAAGAGGATACGTAGGCGCTTCACAGCTCGGTCATAATGTAACAAAAAATAAAAAATCCCCAAGCAAGAAAATGGGGCAAAAAATTGTGTTTATTATAAAATAATCTAGTTCCGAAGGTTGTAATGTTAAACCAATTTGATGTGTTTTTGAGCCTTCAAATACCTTTTTTTTTCTAGCCCTATCCAAAAAAGCCCACATTACGGTCCAAAGAAAGACCTTCCGATCAGCCTTCAAAAGAGGCCAAGTCAGGCAAATGAGAGAGTCTTATCGGCGAGCATAACACTCTGATCCCCAGCAGGAAGGAAATATGAGAAAGTCTTAGCGATAACACCCCAATCTGCAGTTGAAAGGTAATACAAACGAGAGAGTCTTGTTGGTGAAAACCTTCACAGGCACCATGAGGTGATTGTAAGCAGAGAGAAACAGAAATGAGAGAGGATTGATAGTGAAAACCCTTCGGGCACTACAAGTCGAACAAAGATTGAGAATCGGATGGGAAATCCCCAGACGAAGATGGGAAAAGCGAATTAACAACAGAGGATAGGCTATATGTGCATGTCATGGCCATTAGAGTTGGTATCCGCGTTTGATAGGGTTTTATTTTATAATTTTTTTAGAGAGTCATCCTTTTCCTTTGTCTTTTATTCTGTTCCTTTTATCTTTCTTCTTTCACCAAAAAATTCCCCAACAGAGTCTGTTTGGTCAAGATAAGTGAGAAATGACTTTAAAATTTGCCACCAGCCTTCCAATTATGCAAGGCGGGATCTGATTAGAACATCCCAGTTGTATGAGTTAGGAGGAACAGGCGCAAGGCTAGTGTCCAGAAGGATATTCCCCAGCAAGAGGAGATTGACAGAAGGATGGATCAGTGTCAAGGAGGATATCTCCAGCAAAAAGCGAAGGTTAATGACCTCAAGGCCAAGGCCAATGAGACTCAAAGGCCGGGGAAATGCCAGTTCCCAAGCTATGCCACAAAAGAAGAGGGATATCCCCAGCAGAAAAGGAATTTCCAGTAACAAGGATGAACGAAGGAAGTGGTTCATTTATAAAACATTCAAGATCCTCAAGCAAAGTCACTATCATATGAATGTGGGGGGTCAAGATACAAGTGGAAAACAACGGGGAGAGATTTGTGAATAAGGAGTCGTCAAGAAGGTAGGAAATTACCGACCAAGTTTCAAGATGGCCAGACGACGCAAAGCAGGGCAAGTCGTGCTAAGCCCAGCAAATAATATTATCCCCAGCAAGTTTTGATAGTATAATGGAATGCAAAGCAGGGAAGGAGAGAAGGAGAACCATCCCCAGCAGGAGCATCACAACCAACCACCGCATTTTAAACTAACAAATTTTCTTTGATTTGAAGCAGGAAAAAGGAAATGGCATTGATGGCGGAAAGGCATGCCACGAGGAAGATTATCAAACTAGGGCAGAAAATTTTCCTTTCATTTGAAAATTTTTTTGGAAGTCAGGTATCCACTTGGGGAAGAAGAAAGATAACACCAGTTTTAAGGGAAGTGGTCTTTGAACCAGTATTATCCCCAGCGGTGTTGAAAGAAAGAAAATAACAAATTTTAATGAAAGGAGTTGTACCCCCAGTGGACAGAACAAAGGGACGAAACTGGTGTTCGGAAAGAGCAAAAGCCAGTGTCATCCCCAGTAGCTTCCAGAAGAATGAAGCACCGATTTTGAAGGAATAAAATTCCCCCAACAGCGTTATCCTCAACAGTGTTATTCTTGGCTGATGACACTTTTATCCGCAGCAGTGTTGAAAATAAAAGTTGAAGAAAGTAGTTTTTAAAAAAAAAGACAAAAAAGAAAAAAAGGGAGATTCCACAAGCAGTATTATCCCCAGCAGGTAAGTAATTAATTCCCCAGCAATGTTATCCCCAACAGTTTCGAGGGAAGACAACACGAGTTTTGTTTTAAGGGAAGCAATTCTGGAAGAAAGATAATTCAAATAAGAAGAAAATGGTTTACGAGGCAAAGAAGGACAACAGTAATAGAATGTAGATAAGGTAAGTTGTTGAAGTTGGGAGCCCGCCCGTAGAACGGAGGCGTTACCTTTCTAGGTCGTTGAAGTCGGGAGCCCACCCGTAGAACGGAGGCGTTACCTTTTTAGTTTGTTAAAGTCAGGTACTCATTTGAGGAAGAAGGAAGATAACAAAAGTTGTAAGGGTAGGAAGAAATCATCCCTAGAAAGAATGTCATTTTTCAAAACTTACAAAACTTTTCTTTGTATGTAACAGGAGAAAAGCAATGCAAAGTTTCTCCTAAGATGAAAATTTTTAGTCTGATGAACTGTTTCTCCTAAGATGAAAAAATCTTAGTCTGATGAATTGTTTCTCCTAATATGAAAAAATCTTAGTCTGATGAATTATCTCTCCTAAGATGAAAAAATCTTAGTCTGATGAATTATCTCTCCTAAGATGAAAAAATCTTAGTCTGATGAATTATTTCTCCTAAGATGAAAAATCTTAGTCTAATGAATTGTTTCTCCTAAGATAAAAAAATCTTAGTCTGATGAATTGTTTCTCCTAAGATAAAATCTTAGTCTGATGAATTGTTTCTCCTAAGATTGAAAAATATTAGTCTGATGAATTGTTTCTCCTAAGATTGAAAAATCTTAGTGTGATGAATTGTTTCTCCTAAGATGAAAAATATTAGTCTGAAGAATTGTTTCTCCTAAGATACAAATCTTAGTCTGACGAATTGTCTCTCCTAAGATGAAAAAATCTTAGTCTGATGAATTTTTTCAAGTTAATAAGAAGTCAGTTGGAAATACTTAGAAAAGATAACAACAAAGAAGTAAGGCAACAGCCGGAAAGACCCAGACAGATAACAAAAGGGGAAGGCAAGAATTGGAAATTTGAAAGCAATAGTTGGAAAGTTACAGATAAGATAATAAGAAATGAAAGACAGCAATTGGAAGGTTTCAGATATAACAACAAGAAGAAGGAAGCAATAATTGGAAGGTTTCAAGTGAAACAACAAAATGGACCTAGTCTGATGAATTATCTCCTAGAGTCAAAATCTTAGTCTGATGAATCTTTCTCCTAAGATATCAAAATCTCAGTCTGATGAATCTTTCTCCTGAGACCACACAAATTGGACCTAGTCTGATGAGTTATCTCCTAGAGTCAAAATCTCAGTCCAATGAATCTTTCTCTGGAGATCACAAAAAATGGACCTAGTCTGATGAATTATCTCCTAGAGTCAAAATCTTAGTCTGATTAATTATCTCCTGAGATATCAAAATCTCAGTCTGTTGAAACTTTCACCTGAGAGGAATACATTTCAGTCTTTAAATTTCAAAGTTTTGAAGTCGGGAGCCCGCCCGTATAACAGAGGAATACATTTCATTCTTTACATTTTAAATTAAGTGATCACAAAATTGGACCTAGTCTGAGGAATTATCTCCTAGAGTCAAAATCTCAGTCTGATGAATCTTTCTCCTGAGATCATACAAAATGGACCTAGTCTGATGAATTATCTCCTAGAGTCAAAATCTTAGTCTGATGAATTATCTCCTAGAGTCAAAATCTTAGTCTGATGAATTATCTCCTAAGATATCAAAATCTCAGTCTGTTGAAACTTTCACCTAAGAGGAATACATTTCAATGTTTAAAATTTCAAGTTTTGAAGTCGGGATCCCACCCGTATAACAGAGGAATACATCTCAGTATTTACATTTTAAATTAAGTGATCACAAAAATTGGACCTAGTCTGAGGAATTATCTCCTAGAGTCAAAATCTCAGTCCGATGAATCTTTCTCCTGAGATCACAATAAATGGACCTAGTCTGATGAATTATCTCCTAGAGTTAAAATCTTATTCTGATGAATTATCTCCTAAGATATCAAAATCTCAGTCTGTTGAAACTTTCACCTGAGAGGAATACATTTCAGTCTTTAAATTTCAAAGTTTTGAAGTTGGGAGCCCACCCGTATAACAGAGGAATACATTTCAGTCTATACATTTTAAATTAAGTGATCACAAAAATTGGACCTAGTCTGAGGAATTATCTCCTAGAGTCAAAATCTAAGTCCGATGAATCTTTCTCCTGAGATCACAAAAAAAAGGACCTAGTCTGATGAATTATCTCCTGGAGTCAAAATCTTAGTCTGATGAATTATCTCCTAAGATATCAGAATCTTAGTTTGTTGAAACTTTCACCTGAGAGGAATACATTTCAGTCTTTAAATTTCAAAGTTTTGAAGTCGGGAGCCTGCCCGTATAACAGAGGAATACATTTCAGTCTTTACATTTTAAATTAAGTGATCACAAAAATTGGAACTAGTCTGAGGAATTATCTCCTAGAGTCAAAATCTCAGCCCGATGAATCTTTCTCCTGAGATCACAAAAAAAATGGACCTAGTCTGATGAATTATCTCCTAAAGTCAAAATCTTAGTCTGATGAATTATCTCCTAAGATATCAAAATCTCAGTTTGTTGAAACTTTCACCTGAGAGGAATACATTTCAGTCTTTAAATTTCAAAGTTTTGAAGTCGGAAGCCCGCCCGTATAACAGAGGAATACATTTCAGTCTTTACATTTTAAATTAAGTGCTCACAAAAATTGGACCTAGTCTGAGGAATTATCTCCTAGAGTCAAAATCTCAGTCCGATGAATCCTCCTCCTAAGATCAGACAAAAATGGACCTAGTCTGATGAGTTATCTCATAGAGTCAAAATCTTAGTTAGATGAATTTTTCTCCTAAGATAACAGAAGAAATCTCAGTCTGTTGAAACTTTCACCTGAGAGGAATACATTTCAGTCTTTAAAATTTCAAGTTTTGAAGTCGGGAACCTGCCCGTATAACAGAGGAATACATTTCAGCATTTATATTTCAAGTTTTGAAGTTAGGAGCCCGCCCATATAACAGAGGAATACATTGAAGTTGAAGTCAGTAAAGCGAAGGATCACAACAAGATCCCCAGCATAAATCCAAGTTTAGAAGTCGGAAGAAAGCAGTTCAAGCTTCGAAGGAAATTAATCCGAAGCTCAAAAGAAGGAATTAAACAGTTCAAGTTCGGCAATCAAGAGAGGCCGACTAGTCAAGAAGAAACATCGTGGGGAAATACAAGGCGACAAGACAACAAAGGTCTCAGAGCAAGTTTGAGAATAATTTGTTGTAATTCATAAGCCATAGCTTAGATTAGCTTCTTTATTTTACTTTTAGCACGGTGTAATAAGGAGGTTGGAAAGTAGTAGTCGCAGCAGTAAACAGCAAAATCACAGTTTCACGGTAGTCCCAGCTACCAAAGCTTCCCGAACTACATTGACCTGATTCCCTTTTTGCCAGGGATATGTAGGAGACCTTTTGAAGCAAAGGTTCGGTCAAATCTTTTCAAAATACTTCACACGGAGCATTCAAATGGGCAAAAATCGCTCGTATCCGCTTACTTTATCTTTGCACAAAAACTCTCTATGTTTCCGGGCAAAGAGAGGCAGCTGTGAGCACGTGATTTTTGTCCTATATCAGAATTACTCCCAAAAAATTCAAAATAAAATAGTTTTGTGTCATTTGCAATTGTTGTGAATTTTGTGTTATTTTCCTTTTATTGTTTGTATTTGTCTGTGCATGTTTATTTGTTTAAATTAATAAAAATACAAAAATATATCGCATTTGTATTTAGGATTTAATTTACAATTAAGAGTAATTAAGTTTGTTTTACAAAAATAAAAAATCACAAAAATATGAACTGTGTATTTTTAGCATTTAATATCGAATTGTGTGATTTGATCTTTAATTGTTTAATTTTGCGTGATAATTATTATTAGGAGTTGATTAGTATTTTAAGTTAATTTGGTTTTACAATTTATTTTTAGAATTTTTGTAATTAGGAATTAATAAGAAAAATAAGAGAAAATGAAAGGAACAAAAATGGAGAAGAAAATCGGAACTGGGCCGTTTTAATTTGACCAAAGTCCAGGCCCAAAATATTTCCTTACCCGGTCCAGTAGACCCTTCTCACAGAACTAGGAAATGATGTAGTATGGTGGTTCAACTACGTCATTTCAACGTCAACAGATCTCGATCATTCGTCCAAAACCATCCAACGGCTCACATCCCATCTCCCTTACCCGTTCTCCTACCCGGCCCGGTTCACCCAGACCCATTGGTCTCATTTAACCAAACGACGGCGTTCCTATCTAAGGGAGTTGATCCATGCCATCGATCTCACTTGATCGAACGGTTTGGATTCAATATTCCCCCTGGTATATATTTTTCCAAAATAACCCAACCCCCCAGGCCAAACCCCCCCTCGCTCGTCTCTCTCAAACCTTCAGAGACGGGCTCGCCTTCCTCCGCCTAGCTCCGCCGTCAACCACCCACCAGAAATCGCCTCACGGCGGTTCCGGTGGTCCAATGATCCTCATATTTACACCATTGAACCCCAATGACTTCCTCGTCCCAACCCCCATAACAGTTTCCATTGAATCCCTATGGAGCTTTTCGAATATTCGATCAAAGAATCAGTCAAAACCCCTAGTCCATCCAATGACCACCAAACTCACACCTCTTGACCCCAAGACCTTCCTCACCACTAGGATACCTTTGGTTTTCGTCGAATCAACCCAGGATTCGTCGAATATCAATTTTTGACCATATAAACCCTAGCGCCGCCCTAAAAATCCTTGATGGCGGTGCCATTACCAAACCCTCCCAAAGTCACACCCAATGATCCACCTTACCTCCTCACTCTTAATCCTTAACCAACTTGGTTCGAATCCAAGTAAAACTCGTTGAATGGCGGAGGTTCTGCGGTTCTAGGTTGTTTCGAAGTTGTGAAGGTCAAATTGGTTTCTAATTAGTATTATAAGCCTGTTTATAACGAAATAGGCATATAATACTAACTGGAAATCAATTTCGAAGAATTTGTTGATTGGAATCCGAAAATCAGTAAGTTTTCTCAAATCTCTTCTTTACTTTTTCTATATGCTTGTTTGTTTGTGTTTCGTTGTATGTTTGTTTGAATTAATTGCGTTGTATTCGTCATTTCTGATTAAGAAGTTCTTCCCCCTATTTCGGACCATTTTTTTTGGCCCTGTGTTCTCCTGATTGATCAACATGTGGTTAAATAGTTTCATCAATTAATCTGTTTTATTTGTGTTTCAGTAATTCTTTTCGAGTTGGTTAATGTCGAGTGTTTATGTGTTGATCCTTATATTCCCAACTTCAGAACCTCGTTCAGTTATTGTTAATGTTCTTTTATCTTTGTCTGAGGTTAATTTTAAAATGCAAGTTGTTTCAAAGTTTATTGTGTTTGTGCCAGTCAAAATTGCTCTTGGTAGTTCAATAAGATTTTGTCTTGTTTCATGAATTGAATTGAAGCCTGCTGTTTAATCCTACTGTTTAAGTTGTTTCTGATGTGAATCTGACCATGTTGTCTTGTCATAATATTGTTGATTGGGAATTAGCTTCATGTGTTTAATTAGTCAATTGCTAGGCTTGAATTGGTTATAGCTGCAGATTGAAAGTAATTGGATTGGGGTAAGACAGTAGTTCCAGGGCATCAGGGAGGGTAATTTAGGTATAGAAAACTTGCAGAATTGTTTAAGTTGAGTGCTCTGTCCACTAAAGTGCTAATGTGATATTAAACTAATGCACTAGTGGGGAACAAAGCATAATGGGGGTAAAGGGATTGAATAAGTCAATAGACAATTAGTAGTGGAGATATTCCTAAGTGGATACTGCACTAGTGCTGATTCTAAGAGCTAAAATATTCATTAAGTTTAAAGGCACTAAGGTAGTGGTTGATTAAAGAAAAGGAGGGGATAATCTAATAGTGGATTGGTAATGGATATAGAACTAGTTGGATGCCTATTAATAGGCTTAAAATCAGAGAGAACAGAGGACTAAGTTTGGGGGGAGATCAAAAATACCAAAAGGGCATTCTCTGTCAGCTTTTAATCATTTTTAGAGGATTTTCAGACCATAAGAGAGTGAGCTTAGTCGAGGAACCAGTTTTCAGGTAGTCTTTGATCAATTTGAGAAGAATTTTGAAACTAAGAAAGAAGATCAGAGAGTTTTTAGAGCCTCCAAAAGTTCCCCCCCAAAAATCTCTCTAAGTTTACACAGATTTGAAGTTATCCCATCAGTTTTCAATTTTGATTTTGAATTTCAAATTTATGAAATCTTAAAAAAAAAAAACCAAACAAAAACTGAAAAAATAGGAGAAAACCACAAAAACAGTACTGTTCCATTCAATATCTTAGCTGATTTCCAGTTTTAGGTAGTTGATTTGCATTTTTAGCTCAATATCGGATAGCTGAAGCTCAACCGTGTATCTGGTCTGTTTCCAAGTGGGTTTTGGGTTCAATCGGAACATTTTTGGATCAATTTAGAGATTGTATTGCTAAGATGTGTTTCTAGGTTCAATCTGAAGGTTATTTGGGTGTATTTGAATCTATTTTGGCTTGATCTATTGACCTTGTTGATTTTAAAACATTCCTGAGCTCTTCCTGGACTGATAAATGTGTTTCTGGGCTGAAACTGGGTTGATTGGTGTTGTTTGAACTCACAAATGTGGTTGTTGTGATCTGTTGTGTGTTACTCCTGCTGATCCGTCTCCTCTCTTCCATTTCATTGCTATTTCAGGTACATCTTCTGATTTCCTATGAACTATTGAAGAACTGATATAATTTGAGCTGAGGAAATATATGATGAAGCGTTATTTGAAATGCTACTTGAAGTTGCCTTCTACAGTTACTTTGCTTCTGTTTGGTTTTAATGCATAAGATAGCATGTTGCTTGAAGTTTGAGTCCTTTGTATAATTAGATTTTGCTAGACTGTACAAATTGTGACTTCTCAGGTTCATACGATTGAAACGAGTTAAAATTAGTTATAATTAATTGTTCGAAATAATTAGCTTGTTTTGTGATTATTAATGTCAATTTAGTAATGTTCGTCAGAATTAGTTCGAAATAATTAGCTTTGCTTTGTGATTATTAATGTCCAAAAATTTACTTGTAATCAGATAGTTAAGATCAACTAAGCCTTAAGCTATAATGTGATGGTCAATGTTTCAATTTAAATAGGTGACTACGGTTTTTCTTTTTTTTTTTTTTAAATTATTGAAATTCTTTGAATAACTTGAAACCAATTTAGTAGATATTTATTCACATTTGAATTGAAGTTTGGTTAGATTTAATAGTTTGGGCTCAACAACCTATTTTCCGGAAATGTAAGCATTGTGACCTGGGCCTTGAAACGCCTATGGTCAGTTAGATAGAGTTGTAAGTTCGGCCTTTTTTCTAATACATTAATTAACTGGGTTTTTCTTTAGAGACAAATAACAATTGAAAATATAGTCCACTTTAGGATATCTTTAATAAAAATGAGACGAGCCTCGCCAAATAAAATATACAAATTGCGGGGACCTCATGAATGTATATATTAAAATGCTTAAATTTCGGGACGGGTTGTTTAGCGAATTTCACGGCCTTCCCTAAAATAATAATGTGTTAGTCTCTTTAGGCGCGTGTTTAATAATTTTACCATCTTAAACTCGGGTGCACATTTATGTGACCCAAATTCAAATCTCAACGGAGTCGAAATATGTCAATAACCACGGATACATTGATGTGACGTGGTTTGAGACGTATTTTCACAACGTTGCAATTCTTATAAAATAATAATAAATAAAAGCAGTTAAAAGGTAAAAAAAATGCACAAAGGTTCGAACATGTTTTAAAATCAGATAAATAAGCCGAATATGATAGTTGAGCGACCATGCTAGAACCACGGAACTCGGGAATGCCTAACTCCTTCTCCCGGGTTAATAGAATTCCTTATCCGGATTTCTGGTTCGCGGACTGTAATATAGAGTCAATCTTTTCCTCGATTCAGGATTCAAGCGGTGACTTGGGACACCATTAATCTCCCAAGTGGCAACTCTGAATCTTTAATAATAATCCCGTTTCGATTGTCCTTTAATTGGAAAAACTCCCTCTACCACATCCCTCGCGGGTTGCGGTAGGCGTAAAAAGGAGGTGCGACAAGATCTATATTCGGGAGATTGTTCGCCTCCATGGTGTTGCCATGTCTATGATTTCGGATTGGGGTACGCAGTTTACCTCATGTTTCTGGAGAGCAGTTCAGTGAGAGTTGGGCACACGGGTGGACTTGAGCACATCATTTCATCCCCAGTCGGATGGTCAGTCCGAGAGGACTATTCATATTTTGGAGGATATGCTCCGGGCTTGTGTTATCGACTTTGGAGGTTCGTGGGATCAGTTCTTGACTTTAGCGGAGTTTGACTACAACAACAACTACCAGTCGAGCATCCATATGGCTCCTTATGAGGCTTTATATGGTAGCTGATGTCGGTCTCCGGTTGGATGGTGTGAGCCGGGAGAGGCTCAGTTGATAGGTACAAATCTGGTTCAGGAGGCCTTGGACAAGGCCAAGATCATTCAGGATAGACTTCATTCAACTTAGTCTAGGCAAAAGAGCTATGCAGATCGTAAGGTTTGAGACGTAGCTTTCATGGTTGGTGAGCGGGTATTGCTCCGTGTGTCACCTGTGAAGGGCGTGATGATATTTGGGAAGAAGGGCAAGCTTAGCCCTAGGTTCATTGGACCGTTTGAGATTCTTGATCGAGTGGGAGAGGTGGCTTATAGACTCGTATTGCCGCCTAGCTTATCAGCCGTGCATCCAATTTTTCATGTATCCATACTTCGGAGGTATCACGGCGATCCAGCCCACATGTTAGATTTCAGCACTGTCCAGTTGGACAAGGACTTGTCCTATGAGGAGGAGCCGGTAGCCATTCTAGATTGGCAGGTTCGTTAGTTAAGCTCCAAGAGTTTTCCTTATGTTCGTGTTCAGTGGACAGGTCAGCCTCCTGAGGCATCGACCTGGGAGTCCGAGTCTAATATGCGGAGCCGTTATCCTCATCTATTTCCCGACTCAGCTACTTCTTTTTTTGTCCGTTTGAGGACGAATGGTTGCTTTAGAGGTGGAGAATGTGGCGACCCAAAGGGGTCATCACTTGTTTCCCTACTCTTTCTATGCTTTCGAGGTCTCGAAGACCGGGGGTTGCCTTGATTTACGTGCACAGTTCGAACACGTAGCCGAAAAGCTTAAATATGAATTCTGTGTGAAAAATAATAAATTTTGATATTAATATGGAAATATTTGACATCGGTCAACATTTTTGGTAAACGGACCTGGACCTGTGATTTGACGGTCCTGGAGGGTCCGTAGAAAAATATGGGACTCGGGCATATGCCCAGAGTCGAATTCCGAGGTCTAGAGCCCGAGAAATGAATTTTTCTGTGAAATTGTTCTTCTAAAAATATTAAGAAAATTGAAAATGAAATTTGATTAAAAGACTGTGGTATCGGGCCCATATTTTGGTTCCGATGCCCGTTACAAGTCTTATATATTGTTTAAGTACTTTCTGTAAAGTTTGATTGAATTTGGACGTCGTTTGACGTGTTTTGGACTAAAAACTCTAAACTTGATGTTTTTATGGAAATTGAAAGAAAATCATGGGTCTTGAGGCCTAATTTGATGATTTATGATGTTGTTTGGGTGATTTGATCGCACAGATGAGTCCGTAGTATGTTTTTGAGTTTATATGTGGGCTCGGGTGAGTTTTGAGTAGGTCCTGGGAGGTCTTAGGCTAGAAATAAAAGATGGTTCCAGGTTCAGGGAGTTGCAGGCCCCCAGCGCGCCCGCGGTCGATTCTGCGCGGTAAACGCTGGAAGCCGCGCGGCCGCGGTGCATTCTTGTGCGGTCCGCGTGGCTAGGTTCAGAGGGCCATTGGTTCAAGTCGACCAGCACGACCGCGTGACTAATCAGTGCGGTCCGCGCTGGGTGGGTTTAGAGAGGGTCATCTTTTTTCCAGTCCCTCAGCGCGGCCGCGATGCACTTTTGCGTGGTCCGCGCTGAGCGTCCAGTAGGGTATAAAAGGTTGGGATTTTCAGTCATTTTTCACTTTTTTTTCAAAACCCAAAACACAAGAGGCGATTTTCCAAATGATTCTTCTTCTTCAAAACGATTGGTAAGTGATTTCTAACTTATTTTCTTTAATCTTTAACATCTTCAAACATAATTTCAACTTCAAAACAAAGATTTTTTTGGGAATTTAGGGTAGAACTAGGTTTTTTAAAATTGGGGGTGTTGGACCTCAATTCGAGGTTCGATTCCAAAATAACTTATATATTTGAGTTCATGGGAGAATGGGTAATCGTGTTTTGGTTCGAACCTCGAGTTTTGACCATGTGGGCCCGGGGGCATTTTTGACCTTTTGGGATAACGTGATGAAAAAGCAATAATTAGTCATCGAGTTTGAATTGTTTAGCACATATTGATAACATGAAGTCCTTATTGCATAGATTTGGGTCGAGTTGGAGTCGAATTCGAGAGGAAAAGCAATTGTTAAGGATTGAGTTGTCCGTTGAAGTTTGAGGTAAGTGTTCGGTCTAACCTTAGCTTGAGGGAATAGGAGTTGAGTCTTGTTTGCTGCTTGCTAATTGTCGAGTACGGTGTATAGGCATGGTGACGAGTATCTATACATTGGTGTCTAACATAACTGTGAGTCCTTAAAATGTGATTATCATGATTTTGTTGTGAATCCTATGTTTAATTGAGGATTTCAATCTATTGTAAAGAACATGTGAAAGACATTATGATCATTTGATTTTCGTGGAGTATTAGCTCGGTTGTGATACGAATTGAGAAGGTATAAGAGATTATGAAATTCTTGGGAGCATTGGCTCAAGTGATAAAGTGAGATATGAAGTAAAAAAAATGAAAGAAAGCTAATTAGTTATTCCCTTGCTGGGATATTTTGCTGTTTGGTAGACTTTTCTCCCTTGTCGGGATATTGAAATTGTTGTTATTGTTCCCTTGCCGGGATTTCTTTTTTTTTTGTCTATTCCCTCGCCCCATTGGTTGTGATTGTTGTTTGGGTGAGGACGAATGATAAAGCACGAAGGGTAATGCCGTGCACGATTGTGATATGAATACTAATGCACGAAGGAACATTCTGTGCCATGATATGATTACTAATGCACAAAGGAACATTTCGTGCCATGATATATTTACTAATGCACGAAGGAACATTCCGTGCCATGATATGTTTACTAATGCACGAAGGAACATTCCGTGCCATGATATGATTACTAAAGCACGAAGGAACATTCCGTGCCATGAGATGAGTGATTATGCACGAAGGATCATTCCGTACCATCATTTTGTGAGGCAAAGCACGAAGGGCAATACCGTGTACTTCATATGATTATTTTGGTGAGAACGAGAGTAAAAGCATGAAGGATGGTGCTGTGCAATTCGTTGTTTTTTTTTCTTCCTATTCTTGCGGATATTGTAGTTGTACAGTTTCATTCCTTATTTATTGATTCTATGTCTTAACTATTATAGCCCCTACAACATGCTCCCCCCCTTCTTTATCTGGTTAATTTCTGCGTTTCTACTTTATTGCATATATATATATATATATAGAACTGCACAGGTTGATTTGTAGTCCGGTCCTAGCCTCGTCACTACTTCGCCGGGGTTAGGCCAGGCACTTACCAGCACATGGGGTCAGTTGTGCTGATGCTACACTCTGTGCATCTTTTTGCACAGATCACGGAGCCGGAGTAGCTTTTGGACAGCAATAGTAGATTTGGGAGCTGACTTTAGTCCAGAGATACTGAGGTAGCCTTGCTGACGTCCACATGCCCGAAGTCTCTTCTATCTTTACTTTAGTTTGTTATCCTTTGTACCGGTACAAACAGAATTATGTTTTTATTCAAATACTGTATTTAGCATTCGCTAGACGTTCGTGAGATTGTGACTCTTGTTCTTGGGTAGAGTGTATTGGATTTACGCATTTGCTTTCAGTTTATTTATATTAAGACTTCCGCTTTTCTATTAAATATTTCGTTGTTTTAAAAAAATGTCGATGTTTACTAAAAGAGGTAATAAATAATTGGCTTGCCTAGTTCCTAATAGTAGGCGTCAGCACGACTCCCGAAAATGGGAAATCCGAATCATGACAAACAGGGAATTGATTCTTAAAACAAAGTTCGGGGGTGTAGATGATTTTCTTCAAGCTCATTACTAGGCTGACGATTGTTATAAAGCTTCTGATAGGAGAATTTATTCAAACACGATATTTGTATGAAACGATATTAATTTATTATAGCTAGTGGTAGAATTAAGGTGAGAATGTGCATTAATTGGGTTGGTATGAACATTGGGTACCCAAATACTTTTTCTTCCTCGAAAAGATGGGGTGCAGGCTATGAACACGAACTCTCATTTTAAACCCAAAAGACATACAGCTCAACAGATATAATACAATACTCCAGGAATTTTAAAAATGCATGTTGAGTGTTGACATTTGGATGACATGTAATGTATTCGTGCTTGAGTTAGATCAATTGAAATGGAAATTTTAAAGATACTCCTAATAGACCATCAAAAGGGTTAATACTTACTCGGTCAATACAAGAAACTGTTTTTATTTTTATTTTTTAGAAAAAATTAGGCAAATACATAGTTTACCCATTCAACTTGCACCAAAATCTCTGTTACACACCTGTTGACCACGGGTTTAATTTTATACACCCAAACCTTTTAATTGTATGTCAATTACACACTACTTTTGACCAGCCTAGTTACTATTCAATGCTGTGTATACACGCATGTCTCTAAATTTAAGAACACCCTTTTAATCAACTTACACCTTTACAGAACTGACCTGCTCAAATAAAAAATATCCAACAATCAGTGCACCACCTTCCCCACCACTTCATCGCCTTCTCCACCATTGCAACTCCTTCTTCTTTGTAAAGAAAACTTCACCACAGTTATCACAAAACTACTAGCTACAACACCCAGATAGATGCACACAAATAACATACCCAAAAAACTTCACCGGTCGGAATTTCGCATGAAACTCCATCTCCGATCCTCCCTGTTTTTCTGTCATTATTTTTTCCTTTCACAAAGCTCGATAATGATGAGCCAAAAAAAAATAACAAAAGGAAAATTTTAGATCTTTTGTTGGCAAAATTAAATAAACAACAAAAGCCACTTTGTCAACAAAATTCCAAAATAAAAAATTGAAAACTTAAATTCAAACAAAATAGTTTAATTGTTTCGGAGTAATTTCAAATCTTGAGCAATCAAAAGAAAAAGTAAAATGGGAGAAAGTTGCCGGGGAAGAAGACGAGAGGGGAAGGGCATCTGGACAATATAAAGCAGTGGGAGAAGGATTTTCTGTGTGGAATTTTGGGGGAGGAGGGGGGAGGGGTGGGGACGAAATAGATTGGGGAAGGGGTTGGGCTGGGGAAGAAGACAAGAGAGGAAGGGTTATTTTTTCCTTTTTATTTATTTGTTAATTGGTGTAAAAAGGAAAAAAACTTAAAAATTAGACATGTGGATTTTTTATAAAACTTGTGATATGGAAGTTTTATCGCTCACGCGCTTGTTTTACGTATGTAACACGCGAGGTGATACATAGCTAAAGTAGTGTGTAATTGACACACATTTGAAAGGTTTGGTATGTAAAGTTAAACCCGTAGTCAACAGGTATGTAACAGGGATTTGGGTATAAGGTAGATGGGTAAACTATGTATTTTGCCAAAAAATTACGAATTCAAAACTTCAAATTAGCGTGTTTTTTATTATGAGATAGTCATGGGTATTTTTTTTTTTTTTTTTAATTCTTACTAGTGGATCATAGTTAGTAAAAAAAAAAAGGTCATTTGCTAAATCATTTATTGTGCCTATTAATATAGTATAGTATGACTCAAGTATTTTTCATTATCATTGAAAATTATTTATTTTTCATGTATAATTTCGAAAAAATAGTAGAGAAATATGACTTGTTTCAAAATCAGGGCATAGTATATCATCATTTATGTTCAATATAGAACGAAAATAACCTAAGAACATCATCATTAATGATAAATTACAATAATTAAAAACTTAATCGTAAGATCAAAAAATGAAAATCTCAATATTTTTTTTTAAAATAAAGTTTCACGAATGTGATTGTACCCTTCGTTCATCCACATTAACCGAATAACTTACTATTCTATCTAACTCATTTGAAAACAAATTTTATCAATATGGAGTCAAACAAAGAAATTTATTTAAAATTTTAAAAAGTAAAAAGTTCATGATTTATAGAGTACTGCTAGTACTTTTCAAGTAAATATTAAATATAAAATTTTCCTTCATAAAATTAAAAAATAACCACACACCGAGAAGTGAATCAGCTGATTATTTAGGTACAATCAAAATTAAATAGTCCCTCTTTAGTTAATTAGACTAGTTTTAGTGTACGCTGCGTTGCACGTGTATGTCGCGTCAAACAATTAAAAAATATTGTATTTAAGAAAAATAAATTAAGTAAAATATCAATTGACGTCAATAGATGCAATACTATATTCAATTAGTTCAATGACTATAATAATATATATGGATGCAATGGTTGGTTCAAATACTCAATATTTTCTGAACCTGCAAATAAGTTAGTAATTAGTTAGTATATCCTATATATAATTGTTGATGAGCTTCTTGACGTGCGTTTCTATTCATAGCTTTGATGTTCATTCTATTTGTTGTAGGTTGCGCAATAAGAATTTCGGTCATGGCGATCAAAGCTATGAATAGAAACGCACGTCAAGAAGCTCATCAACAATTATATATAGGAAAACTTAGCATAAAAAATAAAACTTAGCGTCATTTTTTCTTCTTTTATTTCATAATTTTTTTAAAAGTAATTTTGTAATAAAATCTACAATTTTAAAAGAAAACGTATTAGGCCATAAGGACTTGGTAGCAATATTTAAACTTTAGGTAGAACATAAAAACGCCTATCAAAGCGTTCACCTCGCAAATATAATGTAAGCATTTTTTCCTTATAGCACCACAAATTTAAATTAATGATCCCTATTAGAGTCTGTTTGGAAAGCCATTGATGTAATTACTAGGGTAGTAATTACACAGCCTAGTAATTACTCAGTTGTGTAATTATGACGACCTGTTTGTTTGTCATAGTGTAATTACAGTATAATTACAAGTTTACTGTTTGGTTACGCAAGTGTAATTACACAGTTAGATTAAATTTTAAATTAAGTAATTATCAAAACTTAAAAGTTAATATAATAAATATATGCCTATAAATTTTATAAGTATAAATGATATTATATTTGATATTTAAGATGTATATTTTTCGTGAATATACATTAATAAGTAATCATGTATTATAACTAATATGGGATTCGCATTTTTCTTGGTCAATAGGAAAACTGTAACTTCTCTCTCCCTCTCTGCCAAATGCACTCTCTACCAAACGCTCCCCCATCCCCAACGGTCAAAACCAGACCACCCCACCCCACGCCAGCGATCACCCCCCACCAGCAGGTAAACCCCCCTCCCCACCTCATCTTTCACGCCTCATTTCCCCTCTCTCCTCTCTCTTCTTTTCCCCTTCCCTACTCCCTTACTAGAGCTGTATTTTGCAGCTCTACTGTGTAACTATTTTGGGTTAGGTAAAAAGATTAAATTTTGGGTTTCACGTTGAGTCTGAAACAGTGCAAGTAAGTAAAAAGGGATATTTTTGTGCGTTTTTGTGTTTTTGTTGATTGTATTTCATATAAGTTGTTGAATTTAATGCTATCTATTTTTCTATCTTTTGGTGATTATGCTTTGAACAAGTAAGTAATTGTTGTGTTTTTAGGGGTTTTTCTATTTTTTGTTCATTTATTATTTAATTTATTTCTTATTTTTTTTAAAAGAAATCAAATAATCAAAATTCAATTTAAGGTTTTTATTACAAACTTTTTGCGCTCTTTTGCTACGGGTGGGGCCTCACCAGTGTAGCGGTGACAACCCCTCTTTTTCGTCTGTCTTCGTGGTATTTTATTCGTATTTTCATGTTAAGGTCTGTGGCTATTAGCGGTGAGCGGAACATGCGCGGGCAAACATAAGGAACAACCCCGGCAAGGGTCAACGAGGGGCGGCAGAAGTGGGACACGAACATGCTAGTTGGACGCAACATTGTCGTCTATAGCAGGACAATTCCCATGTTCTACTTGCGGGAGTTGGTACCTCCTGTTTTCCTTTTCCCATTTATTACGTTAGTTAATTTTTGCAATCTTAGTTCCTATTAGTTTATTCAAAGTATTAATGCGCTTATAGTTGCAACCTGTCTTTGTCTAGCTTGGTCTGTTGCCTTGTGCGTGTTAGTGATTTTTCCCTTAGTTTGCCGTAAGTATAGTGGCTGTGGTCTGGGATGGTCGAGTGAGTTCATGTCCTCGGAGGGAGCGGGGGTGGGGTGGGAGGTAGGGCAGGGGTTAGGGGGTGGGCCGAGAGGCAACGGTGGTAAAGGAAACATGGGTGCCTATAGGTTAAGAATCGGGTCATGGAACATAGGTACATTGACAAGTAAGTATATAGAGTTGGCAAAGATTCTCCAGAAGAGGAGGGTCAATATAGCGTGTGTCCAGGAGACTAGGTGGGTAGGGTCGAGGGGGAGGGATGCGGACGGGTATAAACTTTGGTACTCAGGAGTCCAGATAGGTAAGAATGGAGTGGGTATCTTGGTGGATAGGTAACTCAAAGAGTCGGTGGTTGAGGTCAGACGAGTGAATGATAGATTGATGGTTATTAAGTTGGTGGTTGGACAGCACACACTAAACGTCGTTAGCGCCTATGCGCCACATGCGGGCCTAGATGAGGAGGTTAAACGACACTTTTGGGAGGGGTTAGATGAGATTGTGCGCCAGGTTCCGCCTGCTGAGAAGTTGTTCATAGGAGGAGATTTCAACGGTCATATTGGGGCGACAGCAGATGGCTATGGCGAGGTGCATGGAGGCTTTGGTTTTGGGGAGAGGAACAGGGGAGGTACCTCGCTGTTGGACTTCGCTAAGACTTTTGGGTTAGTGATTGCAAATTCTAACTTTCCGAAGAGGAAAGACCATTTGGTTACTTTTCAAAATGCAGTAGCGAAGACCCATATTTGACTATCTCCTCCTCAGGAGGTGTGACAGCGCATTGTGCAAGGATTCCAAAGTGATTCCGAGCGAGACACTCGTGACGCAACATAGATTGTTGGTGCTAGACGTTGGTATTAGGTTTAAGAGTAGGAAAAGGTCTGCTCGGGGAAAACCAAGAATCAGGTGGGGAGCTTTGACTAAGGATAAAGCCCAAGAGTTGGAGTGTCGGTTGTCGGCTATGGGAGCTTGGAGGAGTATTGGGGACGCAAACACGATGTGGTCAGCGACAACAGACTTTATAAGGGAATCTGCGAGAGAGAACCGGTGTTTCTGGCGGGCACAAAGGAGATTGGTGGTGGAATGAAGTGGTCCAAGGCAAAGTGGAACCGAAGAGGGCGGCATACCAGAGGTTAGTGGAGAGCAGAGGTGAGGACGGGAGGAGAGCGTGCATGGAGAGATATAAGGTAGCAAGGAAAGCAGCTAAATTATCGGTCACGGAAGCTAAGAATGTAGCTTATGGTCGTATGTACGAGGAACTGGCGAAAAAAGGCGGGGATAAGAAGTTATTTCGGTTGGCCAAATTGAGAGAGAGGAAGGCTCGAGATTTGGACCAAGTGAGATGCATTAAGGATGAAGATGGTAGAGTACTGGTGGAAGATGCCCAGATTAAGAGACGATGGCAAACTTACTTCCATAAACTTTTGAATGACAAATATGATCGTGATATTGTGCTAGTCGAATTGGAGCATTCCGAAAGACATCGTGACTTCGGGCCCTGCAGGCGTATCGAGGTCGAGGAGGTCGTGGGGGCTATGCGTAAGATGAGTAGGGGCAGAGCGACTGGGCCAGATGAGATTCTAGTGGAATTTTAGAAGTGTGTAGGGAGAGCAGGTGTGGAGTGTTTGACTGGGTTGTTTAATGTTATTTTTAAGGCGAAGAGAATGCCGGATGAGTGGAGGTGGAGTACGGCGGTTCCATTGTATAAGAACAAAGGTGATATCCAGAGTTGTAATAATTATAGGGGTATCAAACTACTGAGGCATACCATAAAAGTATGGGAGAGGGTGGTTGAAGCAAGAGTTAGGATAACAGTATCTGTATCTGACAACCAGTTCGGGTTCATGCCGGATCGTTCCACCACAGAAGCTATACACCTTGTTAGGAGGTTGGTGGAACTATACAGAGAAAGAAAGAAGGATTTGCCCATGGTATTTATTGACCTAGAGAAAGCGTATCACAAGGTTCCTAGAGAAGTTCTTTGGAGATGCTTGGAGGCAAAAGGTATGCTGGTTCCTTATGTTATGGCAATTAAGGACATGTATGATGGGGCTAAGACTCGGGTTAGGACATTAGAAGGGGACTCTGAGCCTTTTCCGGTTGAAATGGGATTACACCAAGGCTCTGCGCTCAGTCCGTTCTTATTCGCCTTGATGATGGATACGATATCAGACCATATTCAAGGGGAGGTGCCATGGTGCATTCTATTTGCCGATGATATAGTTTTGATTGATGAGTCATGAGCCGGTGTTAACGAGAGATTGGAAGTTTGGAGACAGACTCTTGAGTCCAAGGGTTTCAAGCTAAGCAGAACGAAGACGGAATACCTCGAGTGTAAGTTCAGCGCTGGGCCGGGGGAAGTGGATGTGGATGTGAGGCTTGAGGCACAGGTTATCCCAAGTAGGGGCAGCTTCAAGTACCTTGGTTCGGTTATCCACGGGGGAGGGGAGATCGATGAGTATGTCACACACCGTATTGGTGTAGGATGGATAAAGTGGAGGTTAGCATCTGGAGTCTTGTATGATAAGAGAGTGACAACAATACTCAAAGGTAAGTTCTATAAAGCGGTGGTTAGACCAGCCATGATGTATGGGGCTGAGTGTTAGCCTATTAAGAACTCACATATCCAAAAGATGAAAATAGCAGAAATGAGGATGTTGAGGTGGATGTGCGGGAACACTAGGATGGATAAGATTAGGAATGATGACATTCGGGAGAAGGTGCACGTGGCCCCTATTGATGACAAGATGCGGGAAGCAAGGCTCAGATGGTTCGGGCATGTACAGAGGAGAAGCCCAGATGCTCTAGTTAGGAGGTGTGAGCGGCTGATCGTGGAAGGCACGAGAAGAGGTAGAGGGCAGCCTAAGAAGTATTGGGGAGAAGTGATCAGGCAGGATATGACGAAGCTTCAGATTTCAGAGGACATGACACTTGATAGAAGGTTATGGAAATCGCGTATTTCGGTTGTAGGCTAGGAGGTAGTTGAGTATTGCGTTACTTTGTACCTTTGTGAGTCTAGTTCGGTGGGGTTTTGTCTATGATAGCTAGGGGCAATGTCATGTCTTACTTTTTTATATTTTGGATGCATAATCCATTTACTAACCATCATTTTTGCTTTGATTTATTTATTTATTTATTTTTTCTCTTTTTTTCCTACATTCTATGTTCCTTTTTTTTCCTATGATTTTCGTGGTGAATCTAATATTCTTTCCTTTGTCTTTTTATTATCTTGAGCTGAGGGTCTTTCGGAAACAGCCTCTCTACCCCTTCAGGGTAGGGGTAAGGTCTGCGTACACACTACCCTCCCCAGACCCTGTCGCACCTCTTTTTTGTGCTACCGCGCCCCGCGAAGGGCGTGGTAGAGGGTGTTTTTCCAATTAAAGGACAATCGAAATGTTATTATTATTAAAGATTCAGAGTCGCCACTTAGGAGATTAATGGTGTCCCAAGTCACCGGTTGAATCCCGAATCGAGGAAAAGAATGACTCTGTATTACAGTCCGCGAACCAGAAATCCGGTTAAGGAATTCTGTTAACCCGGGAGAAGGGGTTAGGCATTCCCGAGTTCTGTGGTTCTAGCACGGTCGCTCAACTGTTATATTCGGCTTAATTATCTGATTTTAGTGCATGTTCAAACCTATGTGCATTTTTACTTTTTGACCGCTTTTATTATTTATTATTTTAAAGAGAATTGCAACGTCGTGACAATGCATCTCGAACTGCGTCACATAAATGTACCCGTAGTTTTTGACATATTCCAACTTCGTTGAGATTTGGATTTGGGTCACATAAATGTGCACCCGAGCTTAGGGAGATAATATTATTAAAATACGCGCCTAAAGAGTCTAATGCATTATTATTTTGGGGAAAGTCGTGCAATTCGCTAAAACGGCACAAACCGAAGTTTAAGTATTTAATATATACAATTATGAGGGCCCCACAGTTTGTGCGTTTTATTTAACGAGGCTCTTCTCATTTTTTATTTTTTAAAAGGGAAGCCTGAAAGAAACTATGGTTTTATATTTGTGTTGGTCTCTAAAAGGTAAAAGAAAAAAATCCTAATTAATTAATGTTATAAAATCTGGGTTTCAAGTTCAAGTCCGGATCCAAACAAAAGGGAACGCCCTTTTAATTTGAACCCGCTGCCTAACCTAAAACAAACAGCCTGCCATTTAAAAACTAATGGTCAAGTTGCCATTTTAGTCTAAGGCCCAAAGAGCCCAAGCCCAAATGACGCATGCCTGCCAGACTCAAGTTCTGATTTGATTTCCACTTAAAAATAAAAAAGAAACTACCAAAGGTTTACTTATTGTCGAATTACTTTTCAAACGGGCTTACGAAACACATGATAAGATATTAGCTAAAACTAAACCAAATTATTCTAATAACCTAATATGAACTTGATTACAACTAGTATTCAAACTCAAAAGAAAAACTCACGTTCATTCGAGACATAGCAATTCACAATTTATCTAACTCAAAATGGTTTATAATCCATTTACACAATTTCAGATGCACATTAATCTTCGATTACCCAAAAATCAAACTAATGTGTGAAAATAGGGTTATGCCATATCAAAATTAAAAGGTTCAAGAGTCTCAAAAGTCCAACCTAGATTAATTAGGCTGAAATATTGAAGTATAGAGAATAAACAAAATTTACAACAGAACAAGCTTCAACTTCATTTCATTAATTTGACTGGAGATTTACACGATAATGCCCTCAGGAAGTGTACCTGGAAATTAGCAAACAAGAAGGGAAGATAAAGTCAGTAGCAGAACAGGCAACAACTATCAGGAATCTCAAACAACAACATCAATTTTCAACCCAAGAGTGAATCAATGAAACAGGAACCAACAGAATCGAGAATTTGACCCACAACAATACCAAACAAACCAAGCAAACTTGCAAATGCACCCAGAAATACTTAAAGCTTTCAAGCAGTTGAAGTTTAATCAGAAAACAAATAGTCCAACTGGACCCAAAAATCACTCAACACCCTTTTGGTTAACCCCTGAAACCTCAACTGCAAGGTTTCGAACTACAGGATGTAGATTGATAAAAAAATTGTAGTTGCTTAAAAGCTTTAATGGAACAGTGTTAATGGAACAAACTGACTGCCTAAAACTGATTCCAGGACCTTCTCTAACTGATTAAAGTCTGACCAAAATGCTCTAAGAAATTGCTCTCTCGGACTGATCTTTTTTCTCAGAATCTCAAAATTCTTCTCAAGTTGATCAAAGACTACATGAAAACTGGTTCCTCGACTAAGCTCACTCTCTTATGGTATGAAAATCCTCTCAAAAATGATTAAAAGCCGACAGAGAATGCCCTTTTGGTGTTTTTTGATCTCTCAAAACTTAGTCCCCTATTCTCTCTGACTTTCAGCCTATTTATAGGCATCCAACTAGTACTATATCCATTACAAATCCACCATCAGATTATCCCTCCTTTATTTAATCAACCACTACCTTAGTGCCTTTTTCTTAATAATTGGTGCATATTTTAGCTCTTAGAATCAGCACTAGTGCAGTGTCCACATAGGAATGTCTCCACTACTAATTGTCTATTGACTTATTCAATCCCTTTATCCCCATTATGCTTTGTTACCCACTAGCACATTAGTTTAATATCACATTAGCACTTTAGTGGACAGAGCACTCAACTTAAACAATTCTGCAAGTTTTCTATACCTAAATTACCCTCCCTGATGCCCTGGAACTACTGTCTTACCCCAATCTAATTACTTTCAATCTGCAGCTATAACCAATTCAAGCCTAGCAATTGACTAATTAAACACATGAAACTAATTCCCAATCAACAACATTAGGACAAGACAACATGGTCAGATTCACATCAGAAACAACTTAAACAGTAGGATTGAACAGCAAGCTTCAATTTAATTCATGAAACAAGACAAAATCTTATTGAACTACCAAGAGCAATTTTTACTGGCACAAACACAGTAAACTTTGAAACAACTTGCATTTTAAAATTAACCTCAGACAAAGATGAAAGAACATTAACAATAACTGAACGAGGTTCTGAAGTTGGGAATATAAGGATCAACACATAAACACTCGACATTAACCAACTCGAAAAGAATTACTGAAACACAAATAAGATAGATTAATTGATGAAACTATTTAACCACATGTTGATCAATCAGGAGAACACTAGACCAAAAGAAATGGTCCCAAATAGGGGGAAGAACTACTTAATCAAAAATGATGAATAGAACGTAATTAATTCAAACAAACATACAACGAAACACAGACAAACAAGCATATAGAAAAAGAAAAGAAGAAATTTGAGAAAACTTATTGATTTTCGGATTCCAATCAACAAATTCTTCGAAATTGATTTCCAGTTAGTATTATATGCCTATTTCGTCAGAAACAGGCTTATAATACTAATTAGGAACCAATTTGACCTTGACAACTTCGAAACAACCTAGAACCGCAGAACCCTCCACCATTCAACGAGTTTTACTCGGATTCGGACCAAGTTGGTTAAGGATTAGGAGTGAGGAGGTAAGGTGGATCATTGGGTGTGACTCTGGGAGGGTTTGGTAATGGCGCCGCCACCAAGGATTTTTAGGGAGGCGCTAGGGTTCATGTGGTCAAAAATTGATATTCGACGAATCTTGGGTTGATTCGACGAAAACAAAAGGTGTCCTAGTGGTGAGGGAGGTCTTGGGGTCAAGGGGTGTGAGTTTGGTGTTCATTGGATGGACTAGGGGTTTTGACTGATTCTTTGATCGAATATTCGAAAAGCTCCATAGGGATTCGATGGAAACTATTATAGGGGTTGGGACGGGGAGGTCATGGGGGTTCAATGGTGTCAAGATGAGGGTCATTGGACCATCGGAACCGCCGTGAGGCGATTTCCAGTGGGTGGTTGACGGCGGAGCTAGGCGGAGAAAGGCGAGTCCGTCTCTGAAGGTTTGAGAGAGACGAGCGAGGGGGGATTTGGCCTGGGGGTTGGGTTGTTTGGGGAAAATATATACCAGGGGGATTATTGAATCCAAACCGTTCGATCAAGTGAGATCGACGGCATGGATCAACTCCCTTAGATAGGAACAACGTCGTTTGGTTAAATGAGACCAATGGGTCTCTGGGTGAAACGGGTCGGTTAAGGGAACGGGTAAGGGAGATGGGATGTGAGCCTTTGGATGCTTTTGGACGAATGGTCGAGATCTGTTGACGTTGAAACGACGTAGTTGAACCACCATACTACGTCGTTTCCTAGTTCTGTGAGAAAGGTCTGCTGGACCGGGTAAGGAAATGTTTTGGGCCTAGACTTTGGCCAAATTAAAATGGCCCAGTTCCGATTTTCTTCTCCATTTTTGTTCCTTTCTTTTTATTTTATTTTTCTTTTTAATTCCTAATTACAAAAATTCTAAAAATAAATTGTAAAACCAAAATTAACTTAAAATACTAATCAACTCCTAATAATAATTATCACACAAAACTAAACAATTAAAGATCAAATCACACAATTTGATATTAATGCTAAAAATGCAAAGTTCATATTTTTTGTGATTTTTTTATTTTTGTAAAACAAACTTAATTACTCTTAATTGTAAATTAAATTCTAAATGCAAATGCGACATATTTTTGTATTTTCATTAATTTAAACAAATAAACATGCACAGACAAATGCAAACAATAAAAGAAAAATAACACAAAATTCACAGCAATTGCAAACGACACAAAACTATTTTATTTTGAATTTTTGGGAGTAATTCTCATATAGGGCAAAAATTACGTGCTCACAGCTGCCCCTCTTTGCCCGTAAACACGAAGAGTTTTCGTGCAAAGACAAGTGAGCGTATATCACGACCCGGATTTATCCCACCATCGGGCGCCGTGATGGCGCCTACTAACGGAGCTAGGCCAGCCAAACATTATACATTCTCTATCAACATCACCAATAAAATATACTGTCAACAATTAATAAATGCGGAAGACTTTTAAGTTTAATAAGATAATATAAGAATGCGGAATTTCAAAAACACATCACTACCCCAAAACCTGGTGTCACTAGCTCACGGACTACTATAGAATACTACAACCAATCTGAATGAATAAAAATACATAAGTCTGTTTTGTAATAATGAAAACAAACTGAAATAAAGGAAAGAGACTTCGGCTTGCGAACGCCAGCTAGGCTACCTCGAAGAGTCCCCAGGCTGATGATAACTCCTGGAATAAATATCCTACTGCCGCTGTCCGAAATCTGCTCCTGGATCTGTGCACAAAAAAATGCACAGAGTGTAGTATCAGCACAACCGACCCCATGTGCTGGTAAGTGCCTGGCCTAACCCCGGCGAAGTAGTGACGAGGCTAGACAGGACTACCTAATCAACCTGTACAATTCTATATACATATATACACCAAAACAACAGAAATACTGAAGCTAAACAAATAAGAGGGAGGGAACATGCTGTGGGGAGTACAATTGAATATACAGTTTATCAGTGTAATTAATAAATAGGGCACAACAATAATTATCACAGAATAAGAAATTCAATAGTTGCACGGCATCAACCTTCGTGCTTTTACTCTCATTCTCACCCAAACAATCATATAAAAATGCACGGCATCACACTTCGTGCTTTTCCTCACATAACTCTCATTTCATGGCACGGAATGACCCTTCGTGCAAATATAATCAAATCAGAGCACGGAATGTACCTTCGTGCATAATTAGTCACAACATAGCACGGAATGACCCTTCGTGCAATTATAATCGGAAATAGCACGGAATGACCCTTCGTGCAATATCACTCTTCCTCACCCAAACAGCAGTCACAACCAAACGGGTAAGAAGAATAAATAAATAACAAGTACTATCCCGGCAAGGGAGTAACAACAATAACAACTGGGTCCCGGCAAGGGAACAATAACAATAACTTTCACAACCCGGCAAGGGTAATACTCAGTAATTTTAACCATCCCGGCAAGGGATGTATCACAATTCCTTTCAATACTTTCAACTTTAACTCAATAGTATTTATCATTCGAGCCAACGCTTCACAATATTAATATTTCACAATTTAATTCTCAACTCTGCACAGTCGTAGCAAATTACACTTTAACTTAAGTGAATTTCCAAATTTATCTCAAAACATGTACAAATAAAAACCCACGGTCATGCTAGACTCCGGTGTATAGACACTCGTCACCACGCCTATACACCGCACTCGATCATTTAGCAAATAGCAATTTATTATACTCTAATCCTATTCCCTCAAGCCAAAGTTAGATCAAACACTTACCTCGAAGGTTTACGGCCAACTCAATCCTCAAGCAAAGCCTTTCCTTTCGAATTTTGCTCCAATTCAATCGTATCTATACACAATTTATTTAATATCATCAATAGTACTCAACAATCCAACCCAATTGACTAATTAAAGTCCTTTTAACATTCTGTCCAAAAATAGCAAAACCGACCCTGAGCCCGCTTGGTCAAAACCCGAGGTTCGAACCAAAATAAATTCACCCATACTCCCACGAGTGCAACTATATAATTTGTTTTAAGATTCGACCCCAAATTGGGGTTGAATTACCCAAAATTCTCAAAACCTTAACGTTGCTCAAAACCCATGATTTCTACCTTGATTTCATTATTTTGGCTTAGAAACTTGTCAATTAATGAAGGAAAAGTGAAGGAAATAAGCGGGAAATTACTTACTCAAGTGGTCTTGAAGCTTGGGGGCTTTAATGGCTTCCTAGGGCTTGGGAGAGAAGAAGACTCGTGATAAAAAGTGAAAAATCCCGAGCTACTGATTCTGTCTCGTTTTTAAAAAAATTTAATTGGGCAAAATTGCTCTATGCGATCGCGGAGCAAGGGATGCGATCGCATAGAGTGAAATAAAATTGTACACTGTGATCACATGGGAGGAGCTGCGATCGCGTAGAAGGGAAATGTGAAGGGGGCCAGGTTTGTACAATGCGATCGCATGAGGGAGTAGTGCGATCGCGTAGAAGGAAAATGGCAAACTATGCGATCGCAGGAGGTATAATGCGATTGCATAGAAGGATTTGGGGACCCCTGAACTTTGCTCTATGCGATCACAACTATACCTATGCGATCGCACAGAAGGAAATCATTGTGCATCTGCTGCAGATTTTTCTGCAGTTTTTTCCAAGTCCAAAACCACTCCGTTACCTATCCTAAAGTCACCCGAGCCCTCGGGGCTCCAAACCAAATATGTACACTGACTCAAAAACATCATACGAACTTGCTCAAGCGATCAAATCGCTAACATAACATCAAAATCAACGAATTAAACCCCAAGATCATCACTTTTCATTTCAAAGTTCATAAACCTTAACTTTAGCTATTTAGGTCCGAAACACGTCAAACGACGTCCGTTTTTAACTAAACTTTACAGGAAGTGCTTAACCAATATTTATGACCTGTACCGGGCGTCGGAACCAAAATACGAGACCGATACTTATATTTTCTAACTCATTTTCAATTTCATTTTTCCTTAATAATTTCAGAAAACAATTTAACAGAAAATTCTTTTACTTAGGTTCTAGACCTCGAAATTCGACTCTGGGTGCATGCCCGAGTCCCATATTTTTCTACGGACCTTCCGGGACCGTCCAATCTCGGGTCCGGGTCTGTTTACCAAACATGTTGACCAAAGTCAACTATAATCATATTAATATCAAAATTCTTCAATTTTTTTTTACAGATTCCACATATTTCAACATAAAAGCTTTCCGCCTACGCGCCAGGACTGTGCACGCAAATCGAGGCAATAGAAAATAAGGTTTTCAAGGCCTCAGAAGCACGGAACAGATGAGGAAAACAGGTGATGACCCTTTGGGTCGTCACATCCTCCACCTCTAAAACAACCGTTCGTCCTCGAACGGACAAAAGAAAGAAGTACCTGAGTCGGGGAACAAATGTGGATAACGGCTTCGCATATCAGACTCGGACTCCCAGGTCGATGCCTCAGGAGGCTGGCCTCTCTACTGAACACGCACTGAAGGAAAACTCTTCGACCTCAACTGTCGAACCTGCCGGACTAGAATAGCTACCAGCTCCTCCTCGTATGACAGGTCATTGTCTAACTGGACAGTGCTGAAATCTAACACGTGAGCAGGATCGCCGTGATACCTCCGAAGCATACACACATGAAACACTGGATGCACAGCTGACAAGCTAGGTGGCAAGGCAAGTCTGTAAGCCACCTATCCCACACGATCAAGAACCTTAAATGGTCCAATAAACCTAGGGCTAAGCTTGCCCTTCTTCCCAAATCTCATCACGCCCTTCATAGGCAATACACAGAGCAATACTCGCTCACCAACCATGAAAGCTACATCTCGAACCTTGCGATCCGCATAACTCTTTTGCCGCGACTGAGCCGAACGAAGCCTGTCCTGAATGATCTTGACCTTATCCAAGGCCTC
>MU721621.1:13715-35558 GCA_026770625.1 Nicotiana glauca | reverse complement strand
CCTAACTTTGCTCAAAACCCATGATTTCTACCTTGATTTCATGATTTAGGCTTAGAAACTTGTCAATTAATGAAGGAAAAGTGAAGGAAATAAGCGGGAAATTACTTACTCAAGTGGTCTTGAAGCTTGGGGGTTTTAATGGCTTCCTAGGGCTTGGGAGAGAAGAAGACTCGTGATAAAAAGTGAAAAATCCCGAGCTACTGATTCTGTCTCGTTTTTTAAAAAATTTAACTGGGTGAAATTGCTCTATGCGATCGTGGAGCAAGGGATGCGATCGCATAAAGTGAAATAAAATTGTACACTGCGATCGCATGGGAGGAGCTGCGATCGCGTAGAAGGGAATTGTGAGGGACCAGGTTTGTACAATGCGATCGCATGAGGGAGTAGTGCGATCGCATAGAAGAAAAATGGCAAAGTATGCGATCGCAGGAGGTATAATGCGATCGCATTGAAGGATTTGGGGACCCCTGAACTTTGCTCTATGCGATCGCAGTTATACCTATGCAATCGCATAGAAGGAAATCACTGTGCATCTGCTGCAGATTTGTCTGCCATTTTTTTCCAAGTCCAAAACCACTCCGTTACCTATCCGAAACTCACCCGAGCCCTCGGGGATCCAAACCAAATATGTACACTGACTCAAAAACATCATACGAACTTGCTCAAGCGATCAAATCGCTAACATAACATCAAAATCAACAAATTAAACACCAAGATCATCACTTTTCATTTCAAAGTTCATAAACCTTAACTTTAGCTATTTAGGTCCAAAACACGTCAAACGACGTCCGTTTTCAACCAAACATTACAGGAAGCGCTTAACCAATATTTATGACCTGTACGGAGCGTCGGAACCAAAATACGATCCCGATACTTATATTTTCTAACTCATTTTCATTTTCATTTTTCCTTAATAATTTCAGAAAACAATTTAATAGAAAAATTCTTTTACTCAGGTTCTAGACCTCGGAATTCGACTCCGGGCACACATGCCTAAGTCCCATATTTTTCTACGGACCTTCCAGGACCGTCCAATCTCGGGTCCGGGTCCATTTACCAAAAATGTTGACCAAAGTCAACTATAATCATATTAATATCAAAATTGTTCAAACTTTTCACAGATTCCACATATTTCAACATAAAAGCTTTCCGGCTACGCACCTGGACTGCGCACGCAAATTGAGGCAATAGAAAATGAGGTTTTCAAGGACTAGGAAGCACGAAACAGATGAGAAAAACAGGTGATGACCCTTTGGGTCCTCACAGCGTATACGAGCGATTTTTGCCCGTTTGAATACTCCGTGTGAAGCATTTTTGAAAGACTTGACCGAACCTCTGCTTCAAAGGTTTCCTACATATCCTTTGCTAAAAAGGAATCAGGTCAATGTAGTTCGAGAAGTTTTGGTAGCTGAGACTACCATGAAGCTGTAATCTTGCTGTTGTTGCTGTTGCTGTTGCTACTGACTACCGATCTCCTTATTTCACCAGGATAAAATGAAAAATAAGAAGTTAGACTAAACTAGTCTATGAATTACCAAATCTTATCTAGATCTTCAGGCTTGCTCTTGTCGCCTCGCTTTCTTCTTGGCTTGCTTCCTCTGATGTTTTCTCCATTTCTGTCTTGACTCGTCAGCCTTTCTTGATTGCCGAACTTAAACTGTTTATTTCCTTCTTCGAACTATTTTCCTTCCGAAGCTTGAACTGCCATCTTCTGAGCATTGTTACCTTTCTTTTGATTTCTGGATTTGAGTTTATGCTGGGGATCTTGCTGTAATCCTCCGCTTTACTCACCTCAACATTTGAATATATTCCTCTGTTATACGGGCGGGCTCCGGACTTCAATCTTCAACTTAAAATGTATTCCTCTGTTATACGGGCGGGCTCCCCACTTCAACCTTCAACTCAAAATGTATTCCTCGGGCGGGCTCCCGACTTCAAACTTCAACTTAAAAATGTATTCCTCGGTTATACGGGCGGGCTCCCAATTTCAAACTTCAACTTAAAATGTATTCCTCTCAGGTGAAAGTTTCAACAGACAGAAATTTTGATATCTTAGGAGATAATTCATCAGACTAAGATTTTGACTCTAGGAGATAATTCATCAGAATAGGTCCATTTTTTGTGATCTCAGGAGAAAGATTCATTGGACTGAGATTTTGACTCTAGGAGATAATTCCTCAAACTAGGTCCAATTTTTGTGATCACTTAATTTAAAATGTAAAGAATGAAAATGTATTCCTCTGTTATACGGGCGGGCTCCCGACTTGAAAACTTTGAAATTTAAAGACTGAAATGTATTCCTCTCAGGTGAAAGTTTCAACAAACTGAGATTTTGATATCTTAGGAGATAATTCATCAGACTAAGATTTTGACTCTAGGAGATAATTCATCATACTAGGTCCATTTTTTGTGATCTCAGGAGAAAGATTCATCGGACTGAGATTTTGACTCTAGGAGATAATTCATCAGACTAGGTCCATTTGTGTGGTCTCAGGAGAAAGATTCATCAGACTGAGATTTATTCTGTTATCTTAGGAGAAAAATTCATCTGACTAAGATTTTGACTCTAGGAGATAATTCATTAGACTGGGTCCATTTTTTATGATCTCAGGAGAAAGATTCATCGGACTGAGATTTTGATATCTTAGGAAAAGATTCGTCAGACTAAGATTTTGACTCTAGGAGATAATTCATCAGACTAGGTCCAAATTTATGTGATCTCAAGAGAAAGATTCATCGACTGAGATTTTGATATCTTAGGAAAAAGATTCATCAGACTAAGATTTTGACTCTAGGAGATAACTCATCAGACTAGTTCCAATTTGTTGTTTTACTTGAAACCTTCCAATTATTGCTTCCTTCTTCTTGTTATCTTATCTATAACTTTCCAACTATTGCTTTCCTTTCTTATTCTTGCCTTCCCCTTTTGTTATCTATCTGGGTCTTTCCGGTTATTGCCTTTACTTCTTTGTTGTTATCTTTTCTAAGTCTTTCCGACTGACTTCTTATTAACCTAAAAAAAATTCATCAAACTAAGATTTTTCATCTTAGGAGAAACAATTCATCAGACTAAGATTTTTCATCTTAGGAGAGATAATTCATCAGACTAAGACTTTTATCTTAGGAGAAATGATTCATCAGACTAAGATTTTTCATCTTAGGAGAACAATCCATTAGACTAAGATTTTTTATCTTAGGAGAAATAATTCATCAGACTAAGATTTTTCATCTTAGGAGAAACTCATCAGACTAAGATTTTTCATCTTAGGAGAAACAATTCATCAGACTAAGATTTTTTATCTTAGGAGAAACTTAGCACTGCTTTGCTCCTGTTACATACAAAGAAAAATTTTGTTAGTTTTGAAAATAGTGGTCGGTTAATGACACTTTTGCTAGGGATGATTTCTTCCTTCCCTTACAACTTGTGTTATCTTCCTTCTTCCTCAAATGAGTAACTGACTTCAACAAAATAAAAAGGTTACGTCTCCGTTCTACGGGCGGGCTCCCGACTTCAATAACTTACCTTATCTGCATTCTATTACTGTTGTCCTTCTTTGCCTCGTAAACCATTTCCTTTATGTTTGAATTATCTTTCTTCCAGAACTGCTTCCCTTAAAACAAAACTCGTGTTGTCTTCCCTCGAAACTGCTGGAGAATTATTTACTTACCTGCTGGGGGTAATACTGCTGGGGAAATCACCTTCCTACCCCTTCTTCTTCTTTTTTTTTTCAAAACTATTTTCTTCATCTTTTATTTTCAACACTGCTGGGGATAAAAGTGTTATCAGCTAAGGATAACACTGTTGAGGATAACGCTGCTGGGGGAATTTTATTCCTTCAAAATCCGTGCTTCATTCTTCTGGAAGCTGCTGGGGATGACACTGACTTTTGCTCTTTCTGAGCACCAGTTTCGTCCCTTTGTTCTGTCCGGTGGGGTACAACTCCTTTCATTAAAATTTGTTATTTTCTTTCTTTCAACACCGCTGGGGTTACTACTGGTTCAAAGACCACTTCCCTTAAAACTGGTGTTATTTTTTTTTCTTCCCCAAGTGGATACTTGACTTCCAGAAAATTTTCCAATGAAAGGAAAATTTTCTGCCCTAGTTTGAAAATCTTCCTTGTGGCATGCCTTTCCGCCATCAATGCCATTTCCTTTTTCCTGTTTCAAATGAAAGAAAATTTGTTAGTTTAAAACGCAGTGGTTGGTTGTGATGCTCTTGCTGGGGATCGTTCTCCTTCTCTCCTTCCCTGCTTTGCATTCCATTACACCATCAAACTTGCTGGGGATGATGTTATCTGCTGGTCTTAGAACGACTTGCCCTGCTTTGCATCATCTGGCCATCTTAAAACTTGGTTGATAACTTCCTTCCCTCTTGACGATTCTTTATTCACAAACCTCTCCCCGTTATTTTCCACTTTTATCCTCTTATCTGATCCCGTATCTTTTCCATGAGAGCTGGTTCCGCTTGAGGATCTTGCATGTTTTACAGATGAACCACTTCCTTCGTTCATCCTTGTCACTGGAAATACCTTTTCTGCTGGGGATATCCCCCCTTCTTTTGTGGCATATCTTGGGAACTGGCATTTCCCTGACCTTTGAGTCTCATATGAAGTTCCAAATTATGCCCATCGCTCTCCGCGTTGTTCCTTCTTGACTTACCCACTGGCCTTGGCCTTGAGGTCTATAACCTTTGATTTCTGCGGGGATATCCTTCTTGACATTGATCCATCCCTTTGCCAATCTCCTCTTGCTGGGGATTTCCTTCTTGACATTGGCCTTGCGCTTGTTCCTTCCTGACTTATACCACTTGGGCATACCAAACAGGTCCTGTCTTGCATAATTGGAAAGCTGATGGCAAATTTTGAAGTCATTTCTCACAAACAGACTCTGTTGGGGAATTTTTGATGAAAGGAGAAAGATAAAAGGAACATAATAAAAGACAAAGGAAGAGGATGACTCTCTAACAAGAAAAACTATAAAATAAAAAAAACCTATCAAACGCGGATACCAACTCTAATGGCCATGACATGCACATATAGCCTATCCTCCGTCATTAATTCGCCTTTCACAATCCTCGTCTAGGGCTTTCCCATCTGATTCTCACCTGTATTCGACTTGTAATGCCCGCAAGTTTTCACTATCAAGTCTCTCTCATTTTGATTTCTCTCAGCTTACAATCGCCTCAGGGTGCCTGTGAAGGTTTTCACCAACAAGACTCTCTCGTTTGTATTACTTTTCAGCTGGGGATTGGGGTGTCACCGCTAAGACTCTCTCATACTTCTTTTCTGATGGGGATAAGAGTCTTTTCTGCTGGGGATCAGAGTGTTATGCTTGCCGATAAGACTCTCTCATTTTCCTGACCTGACATCTTTTGAAGACTGATCGGAAGGTCTTTCTTTGGACCGTAATGTGGGATTTTGGATAGGCTAGAAAGAAAGGGTATTTAAAGGCTAAAACACAACACAATTTGGGTTCAAAATTTACAACCTTCGGAATTAGATTTCTTTACAAAAAACACAACCTCTGCCCCAGTTTCTTGCTTGGGGATTTTTAATTTTTATTTTACACTATGCTACACTATGTTACACTATGACCGAGCTGTGAAGCGCCTACGTATCCTCTTTGAGAAATCAGGTCAAACGTAGTTCCCAACCTGATTTCCTTGTCACTTATTACTATTTTTCTTTTTTCTTTTTTCGTTTTCTTTATCTCTTTCTTTTCTTCTTTTATTTCTTTCTTTTCCCTCTTTTTTTGTTCTTTTTCTTCCACGTTCGTGTTTTTACCCTTTGCTACCGATTTCGAAGGAGGGGTATGAAAGAAATCAAATAAGGCTCAAAGGGTTAACGAAAGATAATGTGCTTGGATAGCAGAACAAAATGCCTTCGTCATTCCAATCTTCAAAACATGTCAAGTGCAAGCAACACGATTAACATTCGTCATATCTTTAAAGCACTGTTGGGCAACACTCTCATTTTATTACCATGAACGAACCCATGTCAATTTGGCCAGCTTGATTTTACGGTTTTCTTTATGTTTTACTTGCCCCGATCAGGCTTCAAATAATCTCAAACCGTTCTTATTTTCTTTAAATGTCCCAATCACCTCTCAATGGCTTTACGATTAACTTTTAAGATTAGGCCAAACTTATGCGCGCATGTCATGTCACTAGTGTTGAAAGAAAAAGGACTATAAATAGGAAAGACTAAACAAAAGAAAATATCTAGAAGTAATAAAAAATAGGACATTGCATTAACTGACGAAACAACAACTCGAACAACAAAACAAACAAACTAAAATGGGGTTACAACCCTTAAGACAAACCTAGACAACATTAAATGAGATACTATGACCGAAGGGACTGGACAAAAATAGAAAGGTTTGGGTTACAAGACAATATCCGGGTTGTCCCGGACAACAGAAATGACAACAAAATAAGCCACCAAAACTCCTCCCTGGTGACCAAAAAGGAGCGTCTTCCCAATTACCAAGCATGACATCTTAGCCACCAACTTCTGCTGATTAGTTTTTCCTTGGAACATGGTCTCACTATTGCGGATCAGGCTTCTTAAGTTCCCCTCCTTTGTGTACCAATGCGATCATGTGGGTCTCATGGTGAGATGGCAACAGATTCTGATTAATGTTTGGTGCTTCTGGAACCTGAACCTCGATCCTATTTGTGTCAATCAGCTCTTGCACGACATTCTTCAATTTCCAACATTTCTCAGTATCTTGTCCGGGAGCCCCCGAACAATATTCACAGCTTATTGAATGGTCAAGATTTCTAGGAAGGAGATTGGGCAATTTGGGCTCAATGGGACTCAACAGGCCTAACTGTCTGAATTTGTGGAACAGAGTAGTATAGGATTCTCCCAGCGGAGTATATTTCTGTTTCCTCTCATTCTTGAAAGCTTGATTCCCACGAAACCCTGACCCTAGAGGATTTCTATAGGCCCTCGGAAGTGGATAGGCATTTTGTGGAGCTGGGTACTTGGGAAATGAAGCACGTCTTTGGGAGTCCTGTGGAGAGAAGTAGCGCTGGGGAGGGTCACATGGCGCACAAGGATATCCCCGGGGTCGATATAGAGACTTCGGGCATTTAGCCAGGATGACTACTGGACTCTGACATTGGTGGGCATTACGACATCTTTTTTTTTCATGGGAAGATCACCCCGGGCCACTTGTTCACTCTATCTGAGCCAGAACTTCCCAAAACCCTCTTTAGGTTTCTCTTCTATTTGAAATATGGAGGAGTGGGTCGGGACAATGTCTGCATTATTCTGAAAGTTTCGTACAAAATCCTGAGCCATGTCGTCCCATGCATGCAACTTACTAACATCTTGACGATCATACCATTCCAAGGCTGCCCCAGTCAAGCTTTTACTGAAGTATGCTATTAGCAGGTCGTCTTTCTCGCCAACATTCTTCATTTCCTTGCAATACTCCCTCAGATGGACTACCGGATCTTCGCATTCCTTGAACTTTGGTATTTTAATCCTTGCGAGCAGGCGGATGTCAGGGAGTATACCCAGCTTCTCAGAGCCTTGTGGTCGAATCTTATGGAGATTGCCTACGTATCATGACCCCGTATTAATTAGACCTTGCGTAGTTCGGGCCAATGCGAGGTAAAAAAACAATAAAACATATTTTGGAATTTTCAATTTTTCACAGTAAAACACACTTTGATTACAATGATTAAAAAACTGGCAAACTTGGACCGAACTAACAGACTCTGGTGAAAGACAAGATAGAGACTTGAACATTAAACAACCCATATACTCTAGTCAAAAGAAATACAAATTTTAAAAAATAGACTGACAGATTCCTTCACCTTTATGCCAATTTTAACCAAATGGCTATTTTTGCAAACGTGACCCCTTCCCAATTTCTCATGAATTTTGAGGCCAGGGAGGATTATTTTATGAAACTTCACAAACTTGTCCGTTCTTTTATGAAAATAACCTGTCGACAACCGAAAGATACTCTAAGGCTATCTCGGTAAGAACGGTTCAACACTACCGAAGCTGGCTTGGCTTATTTTGACCAAAAACCACAACGACATTCACTTGCCCATTGACTCTTTTTTTTTTCAAATTAAAATAAAAGACTGGTTTTGCAAACACGGCCTTTCAGCATTTCGGGGACGAAGATTTTAAGGTTGTGTGGGTCAACCGGCCAAAATCTAAAAAAATGACCTAAAGGTGGCTGTTTATGCAAAATCAGCCTTCTAGCGTCCCTTTCGGGAATATTCGGCTATTTTTGACAAAACGACATCACCCGACTTATTCATGATTCTTTTTTCTTGTTTTTCAAAATAAAACCCGATATTGCAAACACGGCCTTTCAGCGCCTCGGGGACGAAGATCTTAAGGCTGTGTGGGACAACCGGCCAAAAAAAATGACCAAGGATGGCCGTTTATGCAAAGTCAGCCTTCCGGCGTCCTTTTCGGGAACATTCGACTATATTTGATAAGAACGGCATCACCTGACTTATTTATAACAAAAATTAAAATTTGACATTTTTTAGCTATTTTTTAGCAAAAAGGGAGGTTGGACCCGATGGGGGTTGCCTACGTATCTCACATCCGGTGAGAATCAAACCAGCATAGTTCGACCAAGAAAAATAAACTATATTTGAAAACAAAATATTTTTCCAAGCAATACGAACTATTTTTTGAAGACTATTTCTCTTTTTTCTTTCAAACCATTGGCAAATAAATCGAACTATTTTTTTTTTATTTTAAAACACAAACTATTTTTTGAAAACCAAATCACATTTTTTTCTTTATTAGCAAATAAACTATTTGAAAAACAAGACTCTTTTTCATTGACAACTACACTATTTCGGAAAACAATACTCTTTTTGTATTTTTTCAACAAACTATTTAAAAATAAAACTCTTTGGTTTTTCTTTTTCTTGACAAATAAAACAAACATTTTTTTTCTTTTTCATTGGCAAATAAAACAAGTATTTTAAAATAAAAACTTTTTTTTTCTTTTCCATTGGCAAATAAAACAAAAAACATTTTTTTTATATTATTATTTTCAAAAATACTGACAGAGTTTCAACACTATTTTGACATTGGTTATTTTTATAAAAATAGGTATATCTCTCTACTCTGATATTTTTCTCTTTTTCTCTTTTTCACAATTTTCCAATATTCCCAATTTTCAGAAGCCGGTCAGCACGCAAGTCTGAAGCAAATTAATGCATAAAACAAACAGGATGCAGCAGGATGGTCTTTTTTTCATTTCAGGTTGCCTGTCCTAGACGGACCTAACCCCTGTGTTGAGTCCCCTAAGTCGAATGCAACATAATGCAAATAAGCGTTCCTACTAGGGATCCGGCATGAGGTTTTGTTATACTAGGTTTATCCTGGGTGTTTGTTCTAGACCTGGCTTACCTGAGTGGACAACTCGAGCCGAGGATGGGAACTGCGTACCGGTAACCAAAAGATCATCCGGCTTTACAACTCCACCGAATCCTCGTTCTATTTTGGGATACGACACTAACAGAAAGAAGTCACGACCAGCGTGCACTCCTCAGAGGTAAGAAGAGAAGGTTTCGACACAGTTTTTATATGTACAGTTCAAATAATATCAAAGCGGTAAAAGCATCATTTTGCACATTAAGCCAAACATGTAAAAATCAGATAATATACACTCCAAATACAAAAAATATACCAAGCTCGAATTCTTGAACCCTGAACCAAAGTTCTGGGTTCTCTAATCCCCAGCAGAGTCGACAGAGCTGTCGCACCTCCTTTTTGCGCTACCGCGCCCCACGAAGGGCGTGGTAGAGGGAGTTTTTCCAATTAAAGGACAATCGAAATGGAATTATTATTAAAGATTCAGAGTCGCCACTTGGGAGATTAATGGTGTCCCAAGTCACCAGTTGAATCCCGAATCGAGGAAAAGAATGACTCTATATTACAGTCCGCGAACCAGAAATCTGGATAAGGAATTCTGTTAACCCGGGAGAAGGTGTTAGGCATTCCCGAGTTTCGTGGTTCTAGCACGATCGCTCAATTGTTGTATTCGGCTTAATTATTTGATTTTAGTGCATGTTCAAACCTATGTGCATTTTTACTTTTTGACCGCTTTTATTATTTATTATTTTAAAGAGAATTACAACGTCGTGACAATGCATCTCGAGCTGCATCACATAAATGTACCCGCAGTTTTTGACACATTCCAACTTCGTTGAGATTTGGATTTGGGTCACGTAAATGTGCACCCGAGTTTAGGGAGATAATATTATTAAAATACGCGCCTAAAGAGTCTAACGTATTATTATTTTGGGGAAAGCCGTGCAATTCGCTAAAACGGCATATCCCGAAGTCTAAGTATTTAATATATACAATTATGAGGACCCCACAGTCTGTGCGTTTTATTTAGCGAGGCTCTTCTCATTTTTTATTTTCTAAAAGAGCAAGCCTGAAAGCAACTATGGTTTTCTATTTGTGTTGGTCTCTAAAAGATAAAAGAAAAAAATCCTAATTAATTAATGTTATAAAATCCGGGTTTCAAGTTCAAGTCCGGAACCAAACAAAAGGGAACGCCCTTTTAATTTGAACCCGCTACCTAGCCTAAAACCAACAGCCTGCCATTTAAAAACCAATGGTCAAGTTGCCATTTTAGTCTAAGGCCCAAAGAGCCCAAGCCCAAATGACGCATGCCCGCCAGACTCAAGATTTGATTTGATTACCACTTAAAAATAAAAAAAAAACTACCAAAGGTTTACTTATTGTCTAATTACTTTTCAAATGGGCTTACGAAACACATGATAAGAGATTAGCTAAAACTAAACCAAATTATTCTAATAACCTAATATGAACTTGATTACAACTAGTATTCAAACTCAAAAGAAAAACTCACGTTCATTCGAGACATAGCAATTCACAATTTATCTAACTCAAAATGGTTTATAATCCATTTACACAATTTCAGATGCACATTAATCTTCGATTACCCAAAAATCAAACTGATGTGTGAAAACAGGATTATGCCATATCAAAATTAAAAGGTTCAAGAGTCTCAATAGTCCAACCTAGATTAATTAGGCTGAAATATTGAAGCATAGAGAATAAACAAAATTTACAACAGAACAAGCTTCAACTTCATTTCATTAATTTGACTAGAGATTTACACGATAATGACCTCAGGAAGTGTACCTGGAAATTATCAAACAAGAAGGGAAGATGAAGTCAGCAGCAGAACAGGCAACAACTATCAGGAATCTCAAACATCAACAACAATTTTCAACCCAGGAGTGAATCAATGAAACAGGAACCAACAGAATCGAGAAGTTGACCCACATCAATACCAAACAAACCAAGCAAACTTGCAAATGCACCCAGAAATACTTAAAGCTTTCAACCAATTGAAGTTCAATCAGAAAAAAAAACAGTCCAACTGGACCAAAAAATAACTCAACACCCTTTTGGTGAACCCCTGAAACCTCAACTGCAAGGTTTCGAATTGCAGGATGTAGATTGATCAAAAAATTGTAGTTTCCTAAAAGCTTTAATGGAACAGCGTTAATGGAACAAACTGACTGCCTAAAACTGATTCCAGGACCTTCTCTAACTGATTAAAGATTGACCAAAATGCTCTAAGAAATTGCTCTCTCGGACTGATCTTTTTTCTCAAAATCTCAAAATTCTTCTCAAATTAATCAAAGACTACATGAAAACTGGTTCCTCGACTAAGCTCACTCTCTTATGGTCTGAAAATCCTCTCAAAAATGATTAAAAGCCGACAAAGAATGCCCTTTTGGTGTTTTTTGATCTCTCAAAACTTAGTCCCCTGTTCTTTCTGATTTTCAGCGCATTAATAGGCATCCAACTAGTGCTATATCCATTACAAATCCACCATCAGATTATCCCCTCCTTTCTTTAATCAACCACTACCTTAGTGCCTTTTTCTTAATAATTGGTGCATATTTTAGCTCTTAGAATCAGCACTATTGCAGTATCCACTTAGGAATGTCTCCACTACTAATTGTCTATTGACTTATTCAGTCCCTTTACCCCCATTATACTTTGTTCCCCACTAGTACATTAATTTAATATCACATTAGTACTTTAGTGGACAGAGCACTCAACTTAAACAATTCTGCAAGTTTCTATACCTAAATTTCCCTCCCTAATTCCCTGGAACTACTGTCTTACCACAATCCAATTACTTTCAATCTGCAGCTATAACCAATTCAAGCCTAGTAATTGACTAATAAAACACATGAAACTAATTCCCAAACAACAACATTAGGACAAGACAACATGGTCAGATTCACATCAGAAATAACTTAAACAGTAGGATTAAATAGCAGGCTTCAATTCAATTCATGAAACAAGACAAAATCTTATTGAACTACCAAGAGCAATTTTGACTGGCACAAACACAGTAAACTTTGAAACAACTTGCATTTTAAAATTAACCTCAGACAAAGATGAAAGAACATTAACAATAACTGAATGAGGTTCTGAAGTTGGGAATATAAGGATCAACACATAAACACTCGACATTAACCAACTCGAAAAGAATTACTGAAACACAAATAAGACAGATTAATTGATGAAACTATTTAACCACATGTTGATCAATCAGGAGAAAACTGGACAAAAAAAAATGGTCCAAAATAGGGGGAAGAAATACTCAATCAGAAATGACGAATACAACAGAATTAATTCAAACAAACATACAACGAAACACATACAAACAAGCATATAGAAAAATAAAAGAAGAAATTTGAGAAAACTCACTGATTTTCGGATTCCAATCAACAAATTCTTCGAAATTGATTTCCAGTTAGTATTATATGCCTATTTCGTCAGAAACAGGCTTATAATACTAATTAGAAACCAATTTGACCTTGACAACTTCGAAACAACCTAGAACCGCAGAACTCTCCACCATTCAACGAGTTTTACTCGGATTTGAACCAAGTTAGTTAAGGATTAGGAGTGAGGAGGTAAGGTGGATCATTGGGTGTGACTCTGGGAGGGTTTGGTAATGGCGCCGCCACCAAGGATTTTTAGGGCGGCGCTAGGGTTCATGTGGTCAAAAATTGATATTCGACGAACCCTGGGTTGATTCGACGAAAACCAAAAGTGTCCTAGTGGTGAGGGAGGTCTTGGGGTCAAGGGGTGTGAGTTTGGTGGTCATTGGATGGACTAGGGGTTTTGGCTGATTCTTTGATCGAATATTCGAAAAGCTCCACAGGGATTCGATGGAAACTGTTATAGGGGTTGGGACGGGGAGGTCATGAGGGTTCGATGGTGTAAAGATGAGGGTCATTGGACTACCGAAACTGCCGTGAGGCGATTTCCGGTGGGTGGTTGACGGCGGAGCTAGGCGGAGGAAGGCGAGCCCGTCTCTTAAGGTTTGAGAGAGACAAGCGAGGGGGGTTTGGCCTGGGGGGTTGGGTTGTTTGGGAAAAATATATACCAGGGGGAATATTGAATCCAAACCGTTCGATCAAGTGAGATCGACGGCATGGATCAACTCCCTTAGATAGGAACGACGTTGTTTGGTTAAATGAGACCAATGTGTCTCTGGGTGAATCGGGTCGGGTAAGGGAGATGGGATGTGAGCCGTTGGATGGTTTTGGACGAATGGTCGAGAAATGTTGACGTTGAAACGACGTAGTTGAACCACCATACTACGGCGTTTCCTAGTTCTATGAGAAGGGTCTGCTGGACCGGGTAAGGAAATGTTTTGGTCCTGGACTTTGGTCAAATTAAAACGGCCCAGTTTCGATTTTCTTCTCCATTTTAGTTCCTTTCTTTTTCTCTTGTTTTTCTTTTTAATTCCTAATTACAAAAAATTCTAAAAATAAATTATAAAACCAAAATTAACTTAAAATACTAATCAGCTCCTAATAATAATTATCACACAAAATTAAACAATTAAAGATCAAATCACACAATTTGATATTAAATGCTAAAAATGCAAAGTTCATATTTTTTGTGATTTTTTCATTTTTGTAAAACAAACTTAATTACTCTTAATTGTAAATTAAATCCTAAATGCAAATGCGACATATTTTTGTATTTTAATTAATTTAAACAAATAAACATGCACAGACAAATGCAACCAATAAAAGAAAAATAACACAAAATTCACAACAATTGCAAACGACACAAAACTATTTTATTTTGAATTTTTGGGAGTAATTCTCATATAGGGAAAAAATCACGTGCTCACAGACCACACTTGTGGGATTTTACTGGGTTGTTGTTGTTGTATTTATAACTAATATTGTAAAAATAATTTATCTATATATGTTAAATTAATAATATTTAGTTTAGATATGTAAAAAAATTAAAAATATACATTTTTTTGTAAGAACATCATGGAATTTATATTTGATAAAATAAATTAATATTTATAAATATAATGTCATAACATTATTCAAATGTTTGACAAAATTGATCTATCAATTCTAACTAAAAAATGAACAACATGCGACGTGAGCCAATACTACTAAAACAAGTAAATTAGAACCATGAATATAACACAATTTTAAAATTTAAAAAAAAATTATTTAGCATATGTCAAATTCCAACATAATAATAGTAAGTTTCACTATAATTTTAGATTAGGAAACATAATAAATTTATAATCCTATTCAACAATGAAATTTCACTTTAATTATATCATATAGTATATGACAAGTTGTAAATGACTCATTATTTATAATATTAGGAGGTGTAGTTTTAAAAAATAGAATAATAAAATAAATAAAAATAAAATATAAGCAATTACATGAAATAACAAGAAATAAAAGATAAATAATATACAAAGAAAAACATATTTTAAATTTTTAAAAAAAATTAAAAAGTAAAAATAAAATTTAAAATTTAAAATAATAGAAATAAAAATTTATAAAGAAAATAAATTTAAATAAAAATAAAAAGGCAATAAAATAAAAAAAATAATCTTCCAATTACACAGTGTAATTACTGTAAGCATGTGATTTTTGCCCTATACGAGAACTATTCCCAAAAAAAATTTCATGAAAAATCAAAAAATAATGTACTTTGCATTTTTAGCATTTAGTGTCCAAGTTGTGTGATTTTATTTTTTAATTGGTGTTTAACTTTATGTGATAATTATTATATAGAGTTAATTAGCATTTTAAGATAATTTTAATTTTTATAATTTAATCTAGGATTTTTTGTTAGGAAATAAAAAGAAAAAGAAAAGAAAACAAAATATAGAAGAAAATCGGATTGGGCCAAATATATAGCCCAATTCAACAGCCCAAACCTCACCCTTTTACCCGGTCCAATTGGCCTGGCAATGCAGGCGTCAAAACGATGCCGTTCCCGTTACACCCCATCCTGACCGTTGATCTCACTTGATCAACGGTCCAGATCCCATCCCTCAACCCTTAACCAAACCCAACCTGACCCGTTTATCCCATAACCCGGTCCACCACTTAACCAAAACGACCCCGTTTGGCTTAAGTGACTTAATCTGGACCGTTGGTTCCCATCATCCAACGGCTCAGAATAATTCGCTCAATTTCAATATACCAAAGACCCCAAACCCTTACCCCAATCTCATTCACCCAAACACCCCCTCTTCGTCTCTAAGCTTCAGAGATGGACTCAGAGTCCTCCACCTCACTCCGCCACCTTTCGCCCACCAGAAATCGCCTCACAGCGGTTTCAGTGGTCCAAACGGTCCCAAAATTACACCACATCCTCCTCGCGACGTCCTCTTTCCAAACCCCCAATCAGTATTCCTCGAATCATTACCATCGTCTTCGAATCTTCGTTTGAAGTTTAGTCGAAAACCCTAATCCGCCTAATAACCACCAAGTTAACACCCTAGGTCCCCCTCCTTCTCCTATGACCATATCTAGCCCTAGTTTTCCTCGAATCACCCCAGAACCCTTCGAATCTTAGTTTGAAGACATGAACCCTAGCGCCGCCACAAAATTCCCCGGTGGCGGCGCCAACCCTAACTGTCCCAAATCAACACCAGTTGACCACCATACCACCCTCGTCCTTAATCCCATACCAGCTTTGTTCGAATCTTATCCAAGCCTGTCTAATCTTAAATCGAACAAACAAACCGTAGAACAACCCAAAAACTGGAATCGTGCCGAAGTGGGGAAATTTGAGGTTTTAATCGACCTTAATCGAATGTTCTCAGTCGAGAACACTCGATTAAGGTCGGTTTGGACCTCAAAAATTCGAGTCAAAGTTTCAAACGGCAACTGTGCGTAGTTTAGCCTGTAATTTTGAGGTATTTTCCTTCTTTTGTTTTTCTATTTTTGTTGCTGTTTATCTGTTTAAGCTTCATTGTATCTCATCATCTTTTCAATTTATTTCTCCCTTCTCCAACAGACCTTTTTCTGGTCCAATTTTCATCACTGGTTTGATAGTATATCTATTTAGGCTGTTGAATCGTTTGAATACGTTTGTCCGTTAGTGTGACTTTAAAGTAAGTGGCCATAAGTTCTTGTAAAAAAGGAAAATTGTAACTGTGTCTGTAGACGTTTGTTGTTACTATTGGTTTAAATTGTTGCATTTGTATTATGTTTGATTCCCTGTTAGAAATCCAAATACTGAGTTTCAAATGATTAGGAGGCATATTTGTTGTCAAAACTAAATTTGCACTCTGCCCAGTCCACTTAATAGTTCAATAGGATGTTGTCCTGAATCATTGTTCTTATTTTTATGCCATTTATTCTGATTTGAGTTCTAGCTTGAACTATTCGATTGAGCCTGATAAGTTGTATTAGTTATAGCTGTCGTAGATTCAGTCCAGTGTTTAATTAGGAATTTGTTTGGGTTAATTGGTATTTAAGTTAATTGATTAGGTAAATTGATCATAGCTGATGGGCAGTAAATCATAGGGGATTAGGGCAGTAGATTTCAGTAGTTTCAGGGGTATTTTGGGACTTAAAAATTGAAGAATTGTTAATTTGAGTATTCTGTCCACTAAGCACTAATGTACCATTAAAATAATACCTTTGTTTAATAAATAGTGGGGAACAAGACATATTAACATGGGAGGTTTAATAGATAAGATTAAACAATAGGCTGCCCATGCATAACTTTGAATTAAAAATGACACAAGACACTTAGTAGTGGGGTGTTAGAGAATATTATGGGCAGATATGTTTTCCTATTATTTTAGTGTCCCAAGAGTAATAAAGGTTCAGTTTTGTATAAATATAGAACACTCTGGACAAAGAGGGGGGCTTCCTGTTTGGGCTGGTTTTTGAATCCTAAAAAATCAATTTCTTAGAGAGTTTAAGGTTTTTTTTTCCAGATTCTTAAGTCTTAGAGAGGATTTTTCAGATTCTTACAGATTAAAGAGTGGTTAGTTTTTGAGAGCATAGGAAAGGTTTGAAAAAGAAAAAAAGGGTACTGTTCCATCGGTTTTTCTAGATAAAATTTGGGGTCTGTTGGTGCATTTGGTTTCATTTCCTAGCTATTGAAGCTTCATACAAGCTCCTGGGTTCAATTATAAATCAGTTTGGTCTCGGTTGAGTCAAGTAATTGGTTATTGGTTAATCGTGTTCATGCCTGGGTTCTGTTTGGTTTTCTCAACTCATTTATGAATTGCAAATTGCTGCTGGTTATCTGCTGTTGTGTTGCTGCTACTGTTAATTGCTGCTACTAACTTTCTTCTTGTTTTTCTCCTCCTTCTTGATTTCAAATCCAGGTACATATTTATGAGCTCACTTTGGTGTAACTGAGAAGAGAAGTTGAAATAAAAATGTTCGCAGATTTATGTTCGTTGATAGGATTTTGTTGTTTAATTTGATAGATTGTAGCTAAGTATATGTAGTTGATGCTAATTCTTTGTTTTATGTCATATGGATAGTAGACATACACATAGACTCTCATGAACTGTTGCTCTATTTCAGTTTACTCCCTTAAGTATGAGAACTCTGTAGTTGGTAATTTTTGGCTTAACTTGTGTTACTAGCATGGTATAGTGTTATGTAATGAAGTTTGGTTCTTCAGTAAGAATAAGAACTAGTTAATATTTCAGCATGTTATTTCAATGTTCCCAATTATAAGATCGCTAGTCATGTGAATGAATAATGTTAATTAGAACAAGGTCAGTAGTTCTCGAATGTTAGTGATTAATGTTAGTTTTAAGTTCAACAGTTGTAAAAACTAGGTCCAATTGGTTCTGAAGTCAGGTAGTTAATCCCAATAGTCCGGTTTATCTAATAAGGTTAGTTTGAATTAGTTTTAGAATAGTTAGTATGCTTTGTGTCAAGTTCATGCTTCTATTGTAATTCTTGACTTTATTGATATGCACCAATAGACAACGGAATAAGAAAATATGATCGTGAGTTGAAATGCAAGCGGACGTTAAATAAATTGTTGGCCCATTAGCCTAGGGACTCGATCTTTGGGTCTCCAGGCGTCCCGTTAATCTTGTCCGGTTTGGATTGGCCCCAAGGCCCACTTGTCAGCGTTTGGGCTTTGAGTTAGGTAGTGGGTTCAAATTAAAAGGTTCCCCCCCTTTTTATTTGAATCCGGACTTGAACGTGAAGCCCGATTTTATAATATTAAATAATTAGGGCATTTTCTTCATTTTTTAGAGACAAAATAAAATAGAAAATCATAGTCTCTTTAGGATATCCTTAAATAATAAATGAGACGAGCCTCGCCAAATAAAAAATGCGAAATTGCGGGGCCCTCAATAAATGGATAAAATAAAATACTTAGATTCCGGGATGGGCCGTTTAGCGAATTTCACGATTTCCCCCAAAGATAATAACGCGTTAGACTCTTTAGGCGCGGTTTCAATAATTTTTACCTTCTTAAACTCGGGTGTGCATTTCATGTGACCCAAATCCAAGTCCCAAAACGTTGAATAAAATATGTTCAGGATTGCGGGTGCATTTTATGTGACGCGATCCAAAGACATGTTTTAAACGATGTTCAATTTTCTTTCAAATAATAATAAAAGCGATTTACGGTTAAAAAGAACATAAGTTAAAGCATGTTGTAAAATCAGATAAATAAGCCAAATATGACAGTTGAGCGACCGTGCTAGAACCTCGGAACTCGGGAATGCCTAACGCCTTCTCCCGGGTTAACAAAATTCCTTATCCAGATTTCTGGTTCGCGGACTGTAATACAAAGTCAATCTTTTCCTCGATTCGGGATTCAAACCGGTGACTTGGGACACTATAAATCTCCCAAGCGGCGACTCTGAATCTCTCAATAAACGAATCCCATTTCGATTGTCCTTTAATTGGAAAAACACCCTCTATTACACCCCCCTTAGCGGGGTGCAGTAGGGAAAAAGGAGATATGACAGATCTGGCGACTCTGCTGGGGATGATACCCAGAACTTTTGGTTCAGGGTTCGGAATTCGAGCTTAGAATAATTGTTGTGTTTGGCTTTATCTGTTTTGTTATATGATTGGGTTTAATGTGCTAATTTAATGCTTTTACCGCTTTGATATTCCGTGAACTGTATATAAACTATGCTGAAACCCATCCCCTCTCTGAGTCTTCTAAATCATGAAAAAGGGTGCACTTCGTGTGACTTCTTTTCTGTATAGAGTCTACTCCAATTTTAGAACGAGGTTCGGATAAGTTGCTAAGCTGGTGAAGCTTCTGTATTCCCGGTACGCTGCCTCCCCCTCGGCTCGAGCTGTCCGCTCGGGGTAAGCCAGGTTTAGAACAATAAACCCAGATTTTAAACCTAGAATAACACAACTTCATGCCGGATCCCTAGTAGGAACGCTTATTTGCATCTTGTTGCATTTGACTTAGGGGACTCAACACAGAGGTTGAGTCTGTCTAGGACAGTTGTACCTGAAATGAAAAAGACCATCCTGATATATCCTATTTGCTACCTGTGCATTTATTTTGCTTCGGACTTGCATGCTGACCAGCTTCTAAAAATTGGGAAAAATTGAAAAAAAAAAAGAAAAGAGAAAAATAGCAGTGTAGGGAGATAACTACTTATTTTTAGAAAATAACCAATGCCCAAGTAGTGTCGAAACTCTACCGAAATTTTGAAAAAAAAAGGAATGTTTTTTTTAGTTTTATTTGAAAAAACAAAATAAAAGAGTTTGTTTTCTAATTTAGTTCCTTGGCCCGAACTACGCCGATTTGATTCTCACAGGGTGTAAGATACGTAGGCAACCCTCATCGGGTCCAACTTTCCCTTTTTGCAAAAAATAGACAAAAATATCAAATTTTAATTTTTGTCATAAATAAGTCGGGTGATGCCGCTCTTGTCAAATATAGCCGAATGTTCTCGAAAGGGACGCCGGAAGGCTGACTTTGCATAAACAGCCATCTTTGGTCATTTTTTTAGATTTTTAGCCGGTTGACCCACACAACCTTAAAATCTGCATCCCCGAGGCGCTAAAAGGCCGTGTTTGCAATATAGGATTTTCTATTTTTGAAAAACAAGAAAAAGAGTCATAAATAAGTCGGGTGATGCCATTTTTATCAAAAACAGCTGAATGTTCCCAAAAGGAACGCCGGAAGGCTGAATTTGCATAAACAGCCACCCTTGATCATTTTAAGGTTTTTTGACCGGTTAGCCCACTCAGCCTTAAAATCTTCGTCCCCGTGGTGCTGAAAGGCTATGTTTGCAAAACCAGGTCTTTTATTTTAATTTGAAAAACAAGATAAAGAGTCTGTGGGCAAGTGAATGTCGTTTGGATTTTCGGTCAAAATAAGCCAAGCCAGCTTCGGCGGTGTTTTAAATCGTTCTTGCCGAGATAGCCTTAGAGCATCTTTCAGTTGTCGAAAGCAAATTTTCGTAAAAGAACGGATAGGTTTGTGAAGTGTCATAAGATAATCCTCCCCGGCCTCAAAATTCATATGAAATTGGGAAGGGGCCACGCTTGCAAAAATAACAATTTGGTTAAAATTGGCAGATAGGGAAGGAATCTGTCAGTTTGTTTTAAGTTTGTATTTCTTTTTATTAGAGTAGGTAGGTTGTTCGATTTTCGGATCTGTATTTCGTCTTTCCTTCAAAACATGTTAGGTTGGTCAGTTTTTAAGTTCTTTTTAATCAAAGTTTGTTTATTATGAAAAATTAAAAAAATCCAAAAATGTTTTATTGTTGTTTGCCGTTTATCTGCCCGAACTACGCATGGTCTGATTCATGCGGGGACATGATACGTAGTCAATCCACATAAGATTCGACCACCATCACTAGAAAAGAAAAAAAAATAATAAAGAAAATAAAGGAAAGTTTAGGAAGCAAAGATATAAGAAGCCGGAATGACGCACGTAACTGAAGCAAATGCATGATAGAAAGGGTTAACAGCCTAGGTGCTGTCACGACCCGGATTTCCCACCATCGGGAGTCATGATGGCGCCTACTAGTGGGAGCTAGGCAAGCCAACTCTTACTTATCTTTCCATTTTTACCAAATTCTCATTTTAAAACACTTAGCAATAATAATATGATTACAAAGGAATAAATTAATTTAGCAGAAGACTTAGTAAATGTTACTAGATGCGATACAGAAATCCAGATATAAATCACTACCCAAGAACTGGTGTCATAATACTCACGAACTTTTAAGAATGCTAAACACAACCGTTTGAAAGAAATATAATACTGTTTGTCTTGAATACATGAGATAACAGACTGAAAATAAAGATAGAGGAGACGCCGGGTCCTGCGGACGCCTGCAAGGCTACCTCGGTGTCTCGCTGATCGGAATGGTAACACTCGCACTACTGATGCTGCTGCTGTCCGAAACCTGTATCTGCGCAAAAGAGCGCAAAATGTAGTATCAGCACAACCGACCCCATGTACTGGTAAGTGTCTGGCCTATCCCGGCGAAGTGTTGACAAGGCTAGAACCAGACACTCACAAAAAC
>MU721620.1:70460-84766 GCA_026770625.1 Nicotiana glauca | reverse complement strand
AGATGACTCTCTAACAAGAGAAACTATAAAATAAAAACCTATCAAACGCGGATACCGACTCTAATGGTCCTGACATGCACATATGGCCTTTCCTCCGTCGTTAATCGCCTTTCACAATCTTCGTTTGGTGATTCCCCATCTGATTCTCACCCTTATTTGACTTGTAGTGCCCTAAGGTTTTCACTATCAAGCCTCTCTCATTTTGTTTTTTCTCTCAGCTTTCATCGCCTTATGGTGCCCGTGAAGGTTTTCACCGATAAGACTCTCTCATTTGTATTACTTTTTAGCTGGGGATTGGGGTGTTACTGCTAAGACTCTCTCATATTTCTTTTCTGTTGGGAGTCAAAGTCTTTTCTGCTGGTAATCAGAGTGTTATGTTCTGGTAAGACTCTCTCATTTTCCTGACTTGGCCTCTTTTGAAGATTGGTCAAAAGGTCTTTCTTTGGACCATAATGTGGGATTTGGATAGGGCTAGAAAGAAAGGGTATTTAAAGGCTCAAAAACCATCAATTTGGATTCAAACTTACAACCTTCAGAACTAGATTTATTTATAATAAACACAACTTTTGCCCCAGTTTCTTGCTTGGGGATTTTTGATTTTTTTGTTACATTATGACCGAGCTGTGAAGCGCCTACGTATCCTCTTTGAGGAATCAGGTCAAACGTAGTTCCTAATTCCTCGTTGTTCTAGTTTTCCTTTTCATTCATTTTTTTCTTTTTCTTTTTCTTTATCTCTTTTTTTATTTTTTATTTTTATTTTTATTATCTTCCCTGTTTGTGCTTCTAGTCTTTGCTACTGATTCCGAAGGAGGGGTATGAAAGAAATCAAATAAGGCTCAAAGGGTTAACGAAGGATAAGGTGTTTGGCTAGCAGAATAAAATGCATCCGTCATTCTAATCTTCAAAACATGCCAAGTGCAAACAACGCAATTAGACATTCGCTATAACTTTAAAGCACTGTTGGGCAACACTCTCATTTTATTATCGCGAACGACCCCCATGTTAACATGGCCAACTTGCCCTTAACGGTTTTCTTTTTACTTGCCCCAGTTTCACATGACTCGGGCTTCAAATAATCTCAAACCGTTCTTATTTTCTTTAAATGTCCCGATCACCTCCCAATAGTTTTACGATTAACTTTTAAGATTAGGCCCACATTATGCGCGCATGTCATGTCACTAGAGTTGACAGAAAAAGGACTATAAAGAGGAAAGACTAAACAAAAGAAAATGTCTAGAAAAAATAGAAAACAAGAGATTGCATTAACTGACGAAACAACAACTCGAACAACAAAATAAACAAAGTAAAATGGGGTTACAACCCTTAGGATAAACCTAGAAACCATTAAATGAGATACTACGACCGAAGGGACTGGACAAAATCAAAGGATAGAAAGGTTTGATTTATAATATCCAGATTAAAACCTTGAAATAATCTGGACAACAGAAATGACAACAAAATAAGCCACCAAAATTCCTTACTAAATGACTTTCCAATTTATACGCTTTGACATTTAGCCACAAATCTGATTATCAGAATCACTACAGCCTTCTTCGATTTCAGTCGACAAATTACTGAATGGATTCTCGTACCCCATGTCACCAGGCATCATCCCCACAAAGTGTGCATCATCATGTGCAGGTAAAGGATTCAACGTGATATTCTGGGTGTCATTGTCTTGGATCTCAATCAGGTTTTCCTGGATCTTGTGTTTCTGGCTCACCACAAACCAACCACCTCAATTTTCTTAATAATTCAAAACAAAACATGTTAGAATGGACTAAGTCGGTCCTTATTATTAACATCATCTCTTTTTTTTTCCTTTTTTTTCATTTCATTTTTTCTTTTCCATTTTTCATTTTTTTTGCGGTTGAATCTTATGGAGATTGCCTACGTATCATGACCCCGCATGAATCAGACCTTGCGTAGTTCGGGCGATACACAGTAAATAACAACAAAACACANGGGAAGGATTATTTTACAAACTTGTCCGTTCTTTTTACGAAAATAGCCTTTCGACAACTGAAAGATATTCTAAGGCTATCCCGGCAAGAACGGTTTAACACATTGCCGAAGCTCGCTCGACTTTATTTTGACCAAAATTTCAAATGGTATTCACTTGTCCACTCACTTTTTTTTTCTTATTTCTCAAATTAAAACAAAAAACCTGGTTTTGCAAACACGACCCTTCAGCACCTCGGGGACGAAGATTTTAAGGCTGTGTGGGTCAACCAACCAAATTCTAAAAAATGACCAAAGGTGGCCGTTTATGCCAAGTCAGCCTTCCGGCGTCCCTTTCGGGATCATTCGGCTATTTTCGACAAAACGGCGTCACCCGACTTATATGATAATTTTTTTCTTGCTTTTCAAAATAAAACTCGATATTTCAAACACGACCTTCCAGCGCCTCGAGGACGAAGATTTTAAGGCTGTGTGGGTCAACCGGCCAAAATTTAAAAAATGACCCAAAAGTGGCTGTTTATGCAAAGTCAGCCTTCCGGCGTCCCTTTCGAGAACATTCGGCTATTTTTGACAAACGACATCACCTAATTTATTCAAGACTCTTTTTCTTATTTTCTAAATTAAAATAAATGACCCGATATTGCAAACACGGCCTTTTAGCGCCTCGGGGACGAAGATTTTAAGGTTGTGAGGATCAAAAATCAAAACCTAACCTAAAGCGATCATTTATGCAAAGTCAGCCTTCTGGCGTCCCTTTCGAGAACATTCGGCTATATTTGATAAGGACGGCATCACCCGACTTATTTATAACAAAATTAGAATTTGACATTTTTGGCTATTTTTTGCAAAAAGGGGAGGTTGGACCCGATGAGGGTTCCCTACGAATCTCACATCCGGTGAGAATCAAACCAGCGTAGTTCTGCCGATTGGATACGGGTGAGAACAACTAATTTAGAGAAACATATTTTTTTTGTTTTTTCTTGAAAATGGATGAAACATACAAAATCTTTTTGAATTTTTTTTTTTGATTTTCTGATTTATGAAAAATGATGACAAAGTACAAAATCTTTTGAATTTTCATGCTTATTTTTTTTATTTTCAAAATGTGGCATGGGGGACATAGGGAATTCCAAGACTTCTTGAATTACACAAATGTTTCCCATGTGCTTTTCCCAAAAATGAACCATGAGGGACATGTGGGAATTCCAAGATTTCTTGGATTCCACAATGTTCCCCATGTGCGCTTGTCCCAAAATGAAGCATGGGGGACATAGGGGGATTCCAAGATATCTTGGATTCCACAAATGTTCCTCATGCTTTAGATTAAAAAATGAAGCATGGGGGACATGGGGGAATTCCAAAACTTCTTGGATTCCACAAATGTTCCCCATGTGCTTTTTCCAAAAATGAAGCATGGGGGACATGGGGGAATTCCAAGACTTCTTGGATTCCACAATTGTTCCACATGCCTTTGATTAAAATAATATCATGCTTATCTAAAAAAAACTGTGCAGCCTTCTTATTTAACGCGATCAGCATGACCAGGCGTGCCATTTGTCCTTAACTATCATTGGCCCGCCAAATGACCCTTTTACCCTTGAATAAATGCAACATGTAATACATAGGATGTATAGAGATGGTCTTTTTCATTTCAGGTTACCTGTCCTAAACGGACCCAACCCCTGTGTTGAGTACCCTAAGTCAAATGCAACATGATGCAAATAAGCGTTCTTACTAGGGATCCGGCATGAAGTCAAGTTATTCTAGGTTAAAAACCTGGGTATGTGTTCTAGACAGTGTACCCGAGCGGACAACTCGAGTCGGGGAAGGGGCTACGTACCGGGGACCCGCGAGATCGTCTGACTTTGTAACTTGTCCGAGCCCTTTTCTTATTTCAAGGTATGACACTAACAGAATAGGGAGTCTCAACCAGTAAGCACATCCCCGGAGGTGAGGAGCGAAGGGTTTCGGCACAGTTTATATATACAGTTCAAATAATATCAAAGCGGTAAAAAGCATCATTTTGCACATTAAGCATAGATCATACGAAAATATCAGATAATAAAGCCAAAATATAACAATTTATTCTAAGCTCGAATTTCTAACCCTGAACCAGTGGTTCAGGGTAATATTTCCCCAGCAGAGTCGCCAGAGCTGTCACACCTCCTTTTGGCGCTACCGCACCCCGCGAAGGGTGTAGTAAAGGGAGTTTTTCCAATTAAAGGACAATCGAAATGAGATTCGTTTATTAAGAGATTCAGAGTCGCCACTTGGGAGATTTATGGTGTCCCAAGTCACCGGTTGAATCTCGAATCGAGGAAAGGTTTGACTCTATTTAACAGTCCGCGAACCAGAAATCCGGATAAGGAATTCTGTTAACCTGGGAGAAGGTGTGGCATTCCCGAGTTCCGTGGTTCTAGCACGGTCGCTCAACTGTCATATTTGGCTTATTTATCTGATTTATAACATGCTTTAACTTATGTGCAAATTTTAACCTTTAATCACTTTTAATATTATTATTATTATTTCAACAAAAAATTGCAACGTTGTGAAAACGTATCTCGAACCACGTCACATCAATGTACTCGTGGTTATCGACATATTTCGACTCCGTTGAGATTTGGATTTGGATCACATAAATGTGCACCCAAGTTTAAGAAAGTAAATTATTAAAGGCGCGCCTAAAGCGACTAGCGTACCATTATTTTGAGTAAGGCCGTGAAATTTTGCTAAACGGCCCATCCCGAAATCTAAGTAATTTTACAAACGCATATAGAGGGCCCCGCGGCTTATGTATTTTTGTTTGTCGAGGCTCGTCTAATTCATTATTTTTAAAAGAATTGCAACGTCATGAAAATGCATCTCGAACCACGTCACAATCAATATACCCGTGGTTATCGATACATTTCGACTTCGTTGAGATTTGGATTTGGGTCACATAAATGTGCACCCGAGTTTAAGAAGGTGAGGTTATTGAAACCGCGCCCGAAGAGTCTAATGCGTTATTATTTTGGGGAAGGCCGTGAAATTCGCTTAACGAGCCGTCCCAAAATCTAAGTGTTTTAATATATACATTTTTACAAGGGCCATAAATTGTACGATTTTGAAGTGATGATAGCATACACTATGCGTGACAATATTCTCAATTTACATCTAATGCCTGCAACACCATTGTAAATAACACTACAACGTCCATTTCAAGGATATTGTGCCCCACTGAAACTATCCTTTTATCATGCACCTATATCATGATATTTAACCTAAATACTTGGACACTGCAGCATACTGGAAAAGGAATAACTAAACAATTCAGGCCAATAATACAAAATGGATAATTTTTAGAGTAAAACAAAGCAGAGCACAAATAGTACCTCACCAACTAAAACGTGAATGGCCCATGCTTACCAAATTTTATTAGAAACAAAATCCATCAAGTAATAATGCTCTAACCAAATTCACAAATAGATTTTATAATGCAAGGATGAAATTATTGTATTAATTTTGTCAATGCTCCATAAGTATGAATATTTATCATAAGAACATAAGGAATAGCAATAGTGAGAAAAGAACCTCGATTCCGGCTGTTTCGACGACAAAACGAACCAACATGAAGTTCTTCGAACCAAGGACCAAAGACTCAAGCAGCTGATCGGAAACCTCGAGCATCGACGGAATAAACTTTTGTCTAAGATAACGAACTCGACATTGATTCTCGATCGAACTTCGCTCGTTTCGTACAACAGAAACGGGGAGAAGACGATGCTGGAAAATGGTTGCTTAGTAGTGAAGGAGACGAAGTTCAAAGGGAACAGCAGCAGCGGCAGCTGGCGGATGAGAATGGCGAGTTCAGATGGAGGTCGTTTTGACGGCAGAAAACTGGTTTTTCCGGCGGGTTTCGACGGAAGTGAGGGGGCTATTTGGAGACGGTCGTTTGGTTGCTTGGTGAAGCAGTAGCAGCTGCTCGACTCAAGGTCTGCGGCTGTTTTTGGTGGAGGCTCAAACCATGGAAGGTTGCTGTTGTGCGTGTGACGTTGGCTTAGGGTAGGGAGGCTAGGGTTTTGTTCTAGGGTTTTTTCATGCCTCTTCTTGAATATGAAGAAGAAGTAAGTGTTGTATCTCTCCTTCTTTTGGTCTTGAGTCCTCCCTCCCCTCTGCCAAATCTGAAGACTTAAGGGTTCAAAAATGTGTGAGTCTCACCTGTGTATCCATGTCTCTCCCATGTGTATAGTGTGAAATGTGTGTTGTGTGTCCCCCATGCCTATCTCGTGTTCTGTCCGTGTCCCCCACATGTGTCCCACACGTGTGGTGGACTCGGATTGTTATGGGCTAGGTTTGAAAACTAGGCCTAAAATAGGTCGTTTGAACCCGAATATTATTCTTTGCCCGGAACCGAGAATAAAAATATGATGTTATTTAATTAATCCTACGTAGAAAAAATAACTATTAAAAATAAGACTGACAATTTAAACAAAACTATTTTTATATTTTTTCAAGATTACAAAATATTAATGAAACTATTTTTTTGTAATTTTCGAAATTATATAAAGATAAAAAATAAGGTACTATTCTTTTATATTTTTCAAGTTTATGAGAAATACATAAAATAAAATTTATATATCTTTTTTTTTTTGTATTTTTTCATTTTTGTAATAAAAATAAAGCGAAAGAGTCAAAATTAGCTGAGATAGCTATATTAGGCATAAACTGAATATTTTAAGCTAAAAATATAAAAAATCTTGGGGAGGGTCAAAAATCACACGTCTACAACGACGACATTCTATGCCATCGTGACCTATTGTGGGATAATCTTCGAGAGTCTACAAGGCTGTTAGGAGAACTTCCTTTTTTATTCCTTCTTGTACGGGTCGATTCCACTGAAGCTTATGTCTTTATTTCCTTCCTACCCATTCTTATACGATGTTGAACACTTGTCATCAATTGGCATCGAGGAGTTGTAGTGGTATTACAGATGTGGTCTAGGACGTTTCTCCTTGCGTATTCGGGCGGGCTATTATCGTCGCCTTGTGGAAGGGTGTTCTGTCATTTCAACCTAGTATTAGTGTTGCCTACGATTTCGAGGTTGTGCCCAGATTATTATGATGTTCATGCATTGTTATCACGCACTGTTGCTGTACTAGTAGGGTGATTCTTTATGTGTCGAGGCAGTGAATGACTCGAAAGGAGGATTTCTCGGTTCATAGTATAGACGTTTGGCATTTAATTCCAGAGGAAAAAGGCGACTGGACTATGGATGTTCAGGCCTTGGTTGACAGAGTAGAGAGATCGGATATTTTCGAATTTGGTAGAAATTCTCATTTGTGATATGGTATCGTCGTCCTTGTTTGAACGCATTAAGGTTCATCGGTGTTATGGTCTTTTTTGTTTTGCCTTTGGGGCAGGGTGTTGTGAAATGGTATCTAAGAAGGGGTTGTTAGATATGACAATGTGTAGCGGTTTTAGAGTCGAATAAGTGTTTCTAATTTTGATGGTTCGAGAAAGATGATCTTCGAGGAGGCTAATAGTTGGTGGAAATTTATTAGTTCAGGTGCTACAGAGATGGATTTTGATTTGAGGCAGTATTTGGATAGCGAAGGATGGGGAATGACATGGTGGGAGGTGTCTCGCGGATGTTGAATTGCTAGAGGTCGAGTATTTCGCTTCAGAATATAGTTAACTCAGAGCATGAATATTAGCGTATCGTATGGATTTCGTGGTAGGATAGCCATATGTTTTTAGAAAGCTTGGCGTGATTATGTTCATGGTGAACAAGGGACTAAGTCTGTATATTTCATTTGAGATGGTGGCTTTATGCTTCAGAAATTGAATATGACGGAAAGAGTTTGCTTGGTATGTAATATGACTTCGAGTTTGGATGCATCGCTGGACCTTCATTTGATGTTGATAAGAACGAGCGGGCGCTTTCAACTGGTGGGCGAGTGGGGACTCAGGAGGATTTATTGATTTCGTGGTGGCTGTAACCAGGGCAATGTCGTTGGAATATGTCAATATGGGGTTACACATGCGGGCTATCTCCTGTGAGGTGTTAGGAATTGTGTGATTTCTAGTAAAGGTCCTCTCAAGAACTTTATTTACTATCCAACATGAAGTATGTATTACAATGTGGGTTGGGATCACTTGAAGAAGATAGTGTAGCGGTCAGGAGGTCGAATGTGTGTTTGGAGATGATAATTCAAGTTATGTTATGTAACGTTTAACATGAAATCACGAGGAATTTGGCAAAGTAACGGTGCGAAATCATAGTAACTGAGGAGGAGTCATTATGATTTATGGATTTATGGAATTGTGGCTTAAAGCTAAGTAGGGGAGCCCACCGTCTACGATTGGGTCACATGGTTGTGTGCCTTGGCAGTATCGGGTTACTGGTACATTTATAGATTAGTAATGACCAAGGGGAGAAACATCAGGGTATTTTGGGCAAGGAATTTCATGTATGTGTGCTATATTTCACCTTATCGATTTGTGTGCCAATGTTGGGATGACTCAGAGTTTATGTTTATTATGCATGTGATGTGTGAGAAAAAGAATTCATATGATTGTTTCCTTGGAAGTGTTCATGTTCTAAAAACACTAGAATTTGGTTATATTCGGGACCAAGTCAGAGTGGGTGACTCTGAATGATGGCTCTAGTGGGTTCAAGAATTTAAGTGCGGTGTCTAAGGATTTTGGGTTTGTTATGTGGCTAGGAACTGGGTTTTGCCGCAGAGTGTGAAGAATACTTGGGGGATTTTTATGTTATCATCAGATTGGCGGTGTAGTGTTGGAGGAATGGTAGAAATAGCTTCGGATTCATAGAAGATATTTCGTAATGGGTGTATTAGTTGGAGATATTATTGAGTGTATAAGGAGGGTATGAGATGGCTTATGGGTATTGAGACGATTTGAGGTCTGTTATGTGTTTGAATAGAACTATTATTTCAAAGGCAAGTCAAGAGTAAATTAGAAGAAGTTAAGTCAGTTAGAAATGGTTTGAACCAACATGGTTGTGGAAATGATCAGTTCCTCGGTGTGCTAAGCTATACAGGTGATTCGTGGCTGTACGTGCGGGATTTACAGCCACCGTAATTTGATTGATTTGGAGGTATCTGATTCTGATGGCCTTGTTATGTATAAATGGATCCCGGAAGAGTTATGGTGGTTTAGATTACGACTTGAGGTTTGCATTTTCTACGGCTATGGGAATTCGATTGTGCCTTGCAATTGTTCTTATAAAATGTTTTTAATGAAAGGGGTTTAAGCCAATGAAGTGTTTATTCTACTGGTAGTTTAGGAGTTATGATGAAATTCTTATACTCTCGCGTAACAGCATGATAAATACAGTGAGCAGTATGGAATTTGGATTGAAATGTCAAGGTTGCACTTTAGTTTTGTCGCGGATGTTACGAGTTCAAAGAAGCGGCAAAGATTTCAGACTTTTAAAGTATGCTGGCACTGTTTTAGTGTTGCCTGAGAATGGTGTTCTGTGGAAGAGACATTGTGTATTGAATTGCGGGTTCATGATTTCGTTACAAAAATAATATGGTTGGTATCCATGGATCTGCATATTTAATTAGCTGGTGTGGAAGGTTTTGGGAGCATATCCCATGGGATGATCGTATAAGTGTGACGTGTTAGTCATTTAAGTGTTAGAGATTGAAATCAGGTATTAAGATTCTGATCATGTTGCTGATTTGAGAGTTTATGTCTGAGAGACGCTCTATTCCTTGGTTGTGGGTTGTGAAAGATTGTCCCTGATTTGGTGGTTGATCGTATATGTCATGGATAGGGTCATTGTAGATCTTTGGAAGGTTATTCACCTATTTTGGGATGATCGGAATCGGCTTTGAGGTATGTGGGTAGGCCTTATGTGAACGTATATTTTATACCTGATCATATATGCTCATTTAGCATAGCATTTCTTATGGATGAATCTTCGAGTGTGGTGGATGATATTCCTGCCTTAGTCTATTTTAGGTGCTACTCTTTTATGCTACCTGAGTTGTGAGACAACTTGATTATTCACGCGTGTATTGTAGTCTTATGTAGCTTGTGGTGTTATATGAGCAAGATAGTTCTCGAGATGCAGATCATTTATTGCACCTTAGTCTTACTTGGCATTTTATATCGCATGGCACTATCTGTCTCCCCTGAGTTTATGTTTATGAACTTGGTGTGTTTGCGGTTTATATTCAATCATTTTGTGGGCATGATCATTTTGGCTCGACGGGTATTTCCTTATTGATTGTTATGTGTGGATCAGATGGCACGCTGCAACAGTGAGATGTTGAGTAGGGTTCTTTATACTTATTTCGTGTGTTGTTTCTTACCCTTAGGATAGGTTCATACCATTTGTCTAGTTGATTTGAGTGTTATGCGGGCTGGATAGTTCTTTAACCTAGTTCATTTTCCTTATTGGTCATATTCGAGTTGCAGTTTTGATGGCGTCGTATTAGATTTTAGATGGTATTTGAGGTGGCTTATTGCCTGAGCGACTTGTATTGGGTGAGATGAAGTTGTCAGACCTCAAATCAGTGCAATGAGATTTGTATAAGATATATTAGAGGGAAAATGTCACTATTCAGTTCAAAATGAGGCAAGGGTTCTTGTTGAGCGAAGGAATTCCATGAATTATTGATTTGGCGGGTGGTTATGAGATTCTACACAATTTTTTCATCGTCGTAGTATTGCAAAGGTTGGGACAAGGCTTATATGTGTTATGAGGTATACTACGGGCATCGGGTTAGGGAATTTGCAGTATTTCCTTATTGATTGTTATGTGTGGATGGTGGCACGCCGCCATGGGTATGAGGTGTAGATTGGATTGCATGCCGCAACAGTGAGATGTTGAGTACGATTCCTTATACTTATTTCATGTGCGTTGTTTCTTACCCTTGGGATAGGTTAACACCGTTTGTCTGGTTGATTTGAGTGTTATGTGGACTAGATAGTTCTTTACCCTAGTTCATTTTCCTTATTGGGCATATTCGAGTTGTAGTTTTGATGGCGTCATATGAGATCTTTAATTCTTTGTTTTGATGTTATAATTTGTGTTCCAAGCCTTTGAACAAGTTTACACAGGGTATATAAACTTAGAATGATTGGATGGGATTCGTCGGAACTCTGGTGAGTTTTGGGGTGGTTTCAGACCACTTTTAGGTCCTTTTGAACTGCTGATTGATGGTAGGCTATAATCTCGTGATTTAGTCACTTATTGCACTCTATCTGACTCATTGCACTTTAATTGCTTTTAAGCTTTAATTGTTAGTGTTCAGTACTTCGTGTGTTTTATACCTTGTAGGAGTGATTCCGATTGAGGTAGATGTTATGGGACTAATTCGAGCTATTAGGAGCTTTGAAGTTTGAGTAAAGTCCCAAAGGATGAAGCCGGGATCACGTTCTGGGATCGAGAACCACGCTTGGACTTCAAAAGATCAAGAAAAAAAGCACTCTGAGAATTTTGCACTGTTGCTCTGTGTGGTGTGCCGCAACAGTGTATTTGGGAATCCTGTTGAATTGTGATGCTCTCTGGATTTCCCCACTAAAGCCCCGCATGGTGCGTCGCCCCATGTGTCACGCCTGTGCAAATTTTATAGAGCCAATGTCCTATTTCGGCTAGAAGAAGGTGGTTTCGTCTGGGCTCGACCCTACTTGGTATAAATACATGGAAACATGTTATTTTCTAGACTTATGACACATAATCGACCTAAGTAGGCTAAGAAGGAGTGGGAAGAATGAAAGCACAAGGATTTCATCATTCCTTCCTCACTCAAGACCCGAATTTGGATTGAATTTATGTTTTCCTATACTATTATGAATTACTCCATGTCTATAGAGTAGTTTTCTTTAGGGTTTGATGAATTTGGTGTATTGATATTTGTTTGTGGTTTATAACTCTAGTCTTATGTATTGAAGCGTTTTCGGATGATTTAATCGTTGCATTTATATTCACTTGTTCATATAATCGAGAGAGGCAACTTGTGATATATCTGCATTATATTGTTGGTTGAGTTCACTAATTCTTCTTAATAATCAAAAGAGGCTAGTTGAATCATTGATTAAACCTAGTTAGGAGGATAATCGAGAGAGGTTCTCCTAAAAACCAATCCACTACGTATTCTTGCATATCTTCACATAGTTTAAATTGGTTCATCTCGTGAGGTTGAGACTTAATCGAGAGAGGAGTTTCTACTAAACAATTGAACTAATAATCAAGTGAACTTGAGAGACTCACTTGAACATTAGAAGTGAATTAACTAGAGTTAAATCCCAGACAATTGTCTTGCACCTACCCTATCAAAACCCTATCTTCTCCTATTGATATCTTTCTTTGCTTATTCCTTGCTTTACTTATCATTAGTCAATAGCTCTATATTTTTGTTAATTTTAGTATTAATCACATAAATCTCAACTATTGATTATCTTGGATAGCAATCAAGCTAGAAACTACGAGAATACTGTTTAACTCCAATCCCTGTGGATTCAATTTTATACTATACTATGTTTGATTAGTGAGGATAATTTAAGTGTGTGCTTCGAGCTCGTCACTGATATCTGATGCCAGGGTGTGAATTGCGACCGCGGAGATCTGGGCCACAATCGTAAAGAGCAAATTGCATTCCAGGCCTTGTGAATCGAGATCATCGAAGGATGGTCGCGATCGCGTATAAGGAATTTTTGCCATTAGTGGTCTGATTTTGGGAGCATATATCTTGCAATATATAAGGAATTAAGGGATGATATGAAAATGAAAGTTGTAGAACTTTAAATTTAGTTTCCAAAAAATTAAACCATTCATCATTTGGAAATTTTTACAAAAAGATATGACTATTATACTGAAAGGTGTCTGTGAAGAAGAAAACAAAACTTGTACATCGCGGTCGCGGGATTTTGGCCGCGATCGCGATGAAGAAAATGATGCTGAAACATTTGTTAATCGCGATCGCATGGCTAACAACTACGATCATGAACAAAGAGGCTTGGCAGGTGTATTTAACATCTAATTTCGTGATTTTGAGCTCATTTCTTCACTTTTAAGTTCTTGAAGAACATGCCCGGCGATTTGGGATGATTCTTAAAGATCGTTTTCACCATATATCATAAGGTTAGTTATTCGTACTTGTTTTGAGTTCTTGGTGCAATGAGTAATGTTTATCTCAGAATATTTTTGAAATCCTGGTACGTGGGTCATGCGTTGACTTTGTTGACTTTTCAAGAGGAGTTGGGAATTGTTATAAATTTATTAAATATGAGTATTGGAGAATATTTTTATTGGTTTGCACAATATTTGACTAGTTCTGGATCGATGTTGTAATGACCCGGCCGATCATTTTGAATATTATAGCCCTGTTTCCCTATTTATTGCTTATTCCATGCTCATTGGTTATTATGTGACTTGTCGGGGTAGTTGGTTTGGTTCCGAGGATGTTTTGGAATGAGTTGGGACACTTAGTCTCAAGGTTGGAAGCCTTAGTTGAAAGAGTTGATCAGATTTTGACTTATGTATAAATGACTCCAAAATGGAGTTTTGATGGTTCTGATAGCTCCATATGGTGATTTTAGACTTATGAGTGTGTCTGGATATTGATATAGAGGTTCGTAGATGATTTTAGCTTGAATTGGCGAAAGTTGGAAATATAGAAGTTTGGAGAGTTGAGAAGTTTGACCGAGAGCTGACTTTGTGGTTACCGAGCTCAGATTTTGGTTTTGGAAGCTAGAATAGGGCCGTCGTGTCATTTATGACTTGTGTACAAAACTGGAGGTCAATCAGATTTGGTTTGGTATGTTTCGACATTAGTTTTGGAAGTTAGAAGTTCACACGTTCATTAGGCTTGAATTGATGCGCGATTCGTGGTTTTAGTGGTGTTTGATGTGATTTTATGCTTTGAGAGAGTTCGTATGATGTTTTAGGACCTGTTGGTATGTTTGGTTGAGGTTCCGGGTCCTTGGGTGTGATCGGATCATGTTCGGCGCATTTTGAACCTTGGAGGAACTGCTGATTTTTCTGTGTTGGTTTCCTCGTACACGATCACGAGTGAGGATCGCATTCGCAAAGAGTTGTTGTTAGCAGTTAGGAATTTTTTCTCTGTGTTTGTGACAGTGTGTTCGCGTTCGCCTAGCTTCGTGAGGCTCAAGTCATCACGAACGCGAGGGGGTCAATGCGATCGCATAGAGGAGTTAACAATTGGGCATCAGGCTTTAAGCTTACGCGATCATAAAGGTTTGAACACGTTCATGTAGGGTCCGGTGTGATGACCATCGATTTTGTGACTTGGTCTTCGCGTTCGCATAGGCTATTTTTTAGGGAGGCTTATTTTGTTCTTCGTGAATGCTAAGAGGAACATCTGGGA